>VDFB02105785.1:580459216-580505307 GCA_007258455.2 Sequoia sempervirens
AAAGATAATGACCTAAGAGAGGGAAATGGAGTGAGAGAAAAAAATACCAAAAGGGGAGAGAGAGAGGGAGAGTGAGAAAGGGGGTTGGAGTGAGATAGATTTATTTAGGTACCTAGGTGGGAGGGAAAGAGACCTGAGAGAGGGGATTGGACTGAGAGAGAGTAGTCTAGGTCGCATGGGAGGGAGTGAGACCTGAGAGAGAGAGACTTCAAAGGGATAAAGAGTTATCCAATTAGGGTAACGAGTTAGAGAGTGTATGAAAGGTAAAACCTCAACTATCCATCTACGATCATAAACTATGAACTCTAAGCATTATCAAAGTTGTCGACCAAAGAAAGGGGAAATTTAGGTTTTGTTCAAAGCAGGCCATTTGGCGAGCACCAAATTTGACGCTCTCCAAATGACATATCACATTTGGCATATGTCAAATTTGGTGCTCGCCAAATGTGATGTGCCATTTGGTGAGTGCCAAATTTGGCGCTCGCTAAATGACCTACTTTGGACATGTTAATTGACAGGATTTGCCAAATGTCCTCCTATTTTCGTCTATGCTCCCTGTCTCATTTGAATTCCTTTCAATGCATGTTTCTAAGAAAAACCATGATAGCATTGACCTCTCTCTTAGCTATCTAAATATATAAATATTTTTTCGTTTTGATTTAGTTAATGTTTCGATCCATGGCTTCTATTGTAAATGCCTCTGTTTTTGGTCAAAAACCAACATGTGCTAGTTTTAGGATAGATTTTTACTCGTTCATCAAAATGTGAAACAAATTACATTTTTTGAAATTAGACTCCATTCTACACATGATGAAAAAATAATCAATTTTCAATTAGTTTTCAAAAAAATTAGGGGGGAGCATGCTCAAATTTCAGCTTTTTAGGATGTGTCCACTTTGAATATTCATAAAATATTATATATTCATTAAAAAAATTATCTGAAAGAATGAGGATAAACTACATGGTGTTAGCTAATTTCTCACTATTGGAATTTTTTAAATTCTAAAAAGAAGTTAATCAAAACGGGGGGAGCCCTCAGGTGCTATGCTATTTTTTTTGATAAAAAAAGGACTTGTTTTGGGCCCTTCCCTTTTTGTGACCCTTATTCTTTATTAATTTAAAAAAAAATAGTAGCTTAGAAACTAGACTTGGAGCACTTCAACTTTTGTTCTTGCTACATCTTGAAATTTTGAGTGTATCTATCTTCATTTTCTTGTGCAAATAAGATTTTTTTGATTTAAAAAAAAAAGTGGCATCTTAAGAGTCAAAATTGTGTCATAGATCCATGCATTTACCCTAGTTCATATCTCATTGGCTATGGTTGTGAGATTACAAACCTTTTCCACAAAGATAAGAAATTGATTTGTGCATCTCCACATAAAAAATTACTAGTTGAAAATTGATTAATGAAAATGTAAAATAAAACTATAGGCCATGTTGAATGAATCTAATTAGTTACAATGTATCTATTTATTTTAATTTTAAGCAAGCAATCGTCAATAAATTTTTTTATTAATATATAATATTTAATAATTTTAGTTACAATAGCTATTTAAAATTTAATTTACTTAATATGTTAGGAATATAGTAAATTAATTCTCAACAAATACAATTTTTTAATAAATTTATTCTTTAAAAATGATAACTGAAAAAATATAAATTAAATTTGAATTTTAAATAATTTTTTTTTCTAACAATAATTTCATGCCAAAATTTAAGGTATGAGATAATTTTATCTCTATTTTAGTTTTATATTTATTAGCCCTAGATGCACACGTATATTTTATCTTTTTGTCTAGGTTATTCAATCAATTAATTCATTATTATTTAATTATGTTAAGATACATATGCATAGAAATACAAGGCAATTGTTTTAAAGATTTATTACCCATGTCTTTAATTACTAATATTGCATTAAAAAGTATTGTTTAACAAAGGTAGTCAATAACTTTGGGTATCACATATTTTTGAAGAAAGAAAGATGATTAATATTGAATACTTTTTATAATTACTATTTAGTCCATAATTTTGTAAATTAAATTGTTAGTATGCATGTGTTTTTTGGGTTAGTAGTAGTAAAATAAAATGGAGACAAGTATAAAGGATTCAAAAGTAGTCAATTACAAGGAAATTGGGAATAAAAAAATCAATTTTTAATGAATTAGTTCATACTGCAATTGTAGACTCAGTGACACCATCTTTGATTAGAAACAAATAAATAGACATCACTAAAAGAAGAATGTGATGATGCAATACAAATTGTTTTGGATTGTTAGAATAAATGAATAAAATATATTCTTTGCTTTGAAGTGACATGAGAAAAGTCTCAAGTGCTTCCCTACCACTTGCTATGACATAAGAAACATGTTATAAACTATTTTTTTCACAGCCAAGTGTATGTAAGAATTTGTGTACACATATATCTATGTAAGAAGGAATAAATGGCATTAAAAGCCAAAACAAAAAACCCATGCTCGTTATCCACCCTACCATATTAGCATCATGGAGCCTCAAGGACTCTAGCCAAACCCTCGAGCAAGAAAAGTATGGAACATCCATGGGAATTTTTGTGGAGTTCCATTATACATCACACAATAAGAAAAGTTGAGAAAAATCTAGTGTTTTCTTTGTTGCGATAACTTTGTAAAAAACAAGCATCATAATTTTGGGATGCTTTTGCATGCTTTAGCCTAGTACCTACAAATACAAGAGAGGGGTATTTCAGTGGATGGGCAAGCAAGATCAGGAAGGAACCATATATATATATATATATATATATATATATATATATATATATATATATATATATATATATATATATATATATATATATATATATATACATATACATATACATATGCATACATATACATATACATAATCATATACATATACATATATACACATATACAAACATATACATATACATATATACACATATACATACATGTACATATATTATTTGGTGGTAAATATTATAGGGAAAATAGATGAATTGTGAAAGAACTATTAGAAAAACACTTAAGAATCATAGGTAAATGACAACTCTTACATAGATTGCTTGTCTTGTATGAATATGTTTCATGGTATTCTCGTTTTATCTTATGTTTGATGGTGCCTGTAAGAAGTTGTTCATTCTCATGTAGTCTACGCCTACTATTC
Source organism: Sequoia sempervirens (assembly GCA_007258455.2). Taxonomy (NCBI): domain Eukaryota; kingdom Viridiplantae; phylum Streptophyta; class Pinopsida; order Cupressales; family Cupressaceae; genus Sequoia; species Sequoia sempervirens. The sequence continues at coordinate 580,462,379 of VDFB02105785.1, forward strand.
TTCGTTCTAGATAAGACTATAGTAAAAAATGTCACCTTTGGTTTGGTTCTCATTTCGTAGATGACTACATTTTTTTCCTTTCTGGCTATTGGTTGTTATATGTGCCCATGTTTTGCAAACATACTTTTTCATAAACATCTTAGCCATGGAATGCAAATAAAGCCATCTTGCATGTGTGTTTTTATTGTTCATGTCTTCTTGTTATTTTTTTCTATCTTTGGCGTTACACCCATTTCGTAGACTTTAAAGAGATTATCGCTCTATTTTGGATGGAGAAATTGTAGTTAAAACGAGCAATTGTTGTAATTTTTTTGCCCTTGGTTTATTGTTTTAGTTATATGTGTGCATCTTTATGCACCTTTTTAGTTATTATATAGTCCTTATAGTGTGCAAAATGAAGCTTATTGGATGGCTCTCCAGTTCAAACATATGAGAAAAAAAGAATATCATGAAAGATATTGATACAAGATTCAAGCTATGTTCTTTGGTAATAAATATTGAAGACAAGTAGAGAAATTGTATAAGGTGTTAGAGTGACTAATTTATTGTTCATGTCTTTTGCTCTCTACTTATTATTTTTTGTTATATGTTTGTATCTTTGACATTATACCCATTTTGGAGACTTCAAACATATTATGCCTCTATATGGATGGAGAAATTAGAGTTAAATCTTCTTTATTTCATCAAAAAGTATGGTCACTTGGTTAGTATTTTTTTCCCCTTTTTATTGTTTTTAGTTATCTCTGTGCACCTTTGGCATTATACCCATTAACATAGAAGCAATTGCAGATTAACATAGGAGTAATTGCATATATATATATATGTAGAGGGTTAGTATGAAAGTATAAATATTTTGGAGATAAAAATAGTTTAGTGGCTATTAAGTGTTATTCTAATGGGTGATCCCATAATAGTGGTTTATAATTTTTGGTCAAGCTGGACACTGAAATTATTATTTTTAACTAAATCTTCACATTCGGGCACCTATAGCGGCTAAACTGTGAGGAATTTGAAGATGGTGCAAACTAGAGTCTCATCAAATTTTTTCTGTAGATTCTAAAATTTTTTTTTTCAAAAATTGTGGAATCAAATTGCTCTTCTTTTTCCATCTCCCACGAAAATTGATTTTTTTTAGAAAACAACATTTTTAAAAAGTGACACACACCGTATAACATATAACTTTTTTTCCATGAAGGATAAAATTCTAATTCTTTCAAATTTAGATTTGTAACTCTGATATCTAGTGCTTCCAATTGGTTAGATAGTTTTTTATTGAATATTTTTTCCTTAATCAAGTTTCAAAGTCAAACAAATTACAATTCAGATACAACACAACCGTATAACATATAATTTTTTTGTATATGTCAAAATTTAATTTAATTTTTTTTGTTGGATCAAGGACTTCAATATCTGGTGCACTCATATTTTTCAATTTTTTTTTTTGATAATCTTCTATTTTTACACATGTGAAGAACAAAGAAATTCATTTTCGATGAAAAACCTATGTTTAATAAAACTTAAAAAATAAATACATAAAAATAAATACATAAAAAAACCAAAACATATTAAAATTATATTCATTGGATAGCTTGTTATGAGGAATACCATAATCATTTGAAATAAATTTTAAATGAATTCATTTGATCCCCCAAAAGCTAAAGCAAAAGTGATTTTTTATCAGCATTTTGATAGGTGTAAAGGAGATGAATTTATAGGTATGGTTTAAAACTAGTGAGGTTCTATCCAAGGGGGTTTGATCTAAGGTGATTTGATCAAACCCTCTTCAATTGGAATCCTTAAAATGGAACCTTTTAAGGCTTAAATCATTATATTTTCTAAAAATATGTGATTTCAGCTAAAATTCGTTCCTCTCAAGAATTGTAAACCACTATTATGACAGCACCCTAATAGATCTTTTACAATTTCTCTATTCTCCTATATAATATTTTGTTGGAAGTAATGTACCTCAAATTTTCAATTAAGTCTGTGGCATTATACCCATTTTGCACACAGTATTGGAGCACATTGGCTTTACCACTTCTATTTAGTGTGGGTTGACTGCCAAAGAACGTAGCTCAAACTTTCAATTGAAAACTCAACTCTTACATAGATTGCTTATCTTGTATTAATAATTTTAATGTGGGTTTTCGACCATGTTCCATTTATCTATGATTCTTAAGTGTTTTTCTAATATTTCTTTTACAATTCCTCTATTTTGTCTATAATATTTAGTGCCAAATAATGTAGCTTGAATTTTGAATTGAGGAGCCAACTGTTACATATATTGTTTATGTTGTATCAATATCTACTTTCCCATAACAAACTGTTCATTATTGTAGGTCACATGTTCTATTCTCCATGGTATTAAGGTGTATTTAATGCGAGTTTCCAACCACTTGTGCTTTTCCTGTGATTATTAAGTGTCTTTCCACTTATATAATAGGTATTAGAATGACACTTATCTGGTGCTAAATATTATAGAGAAAAGCCACATTAAATAGAATTTTAAAATATGCAGCATAGAAGAGGAAAACTATGAGAATGAACTTCAAATAGATGAGGCGAAATAAATATCATGGAACATATTGATAGAACACATATAACATGTTCCATCCAAACAAAATAGCCATGACAATTAATAGTTTGTTATAAGAAGCTTGAAATAGATAAGGGAAAAAGAGTATCATGAAACATATTGGTACAAGACAAGCAATCTATGTAACAGTTGCAAGATGCATTAGAATAACACTTTAGAATCACATGTAAATGGGATATCAATAGGAACCATTCACCTTTTTTCAAATTTTTTGGCCTGTGTATATTTTTCAACCTCTCTTAAAGTTGTATTTGATGTGGTTTTTTTGACCATTTTTCATTTACTTGTGATTCTCAAGTGTTTTTGTAACAACTATTTTAGAATCTCTCAAATGGAAGATAATCTAAAATAGATTTTAAATGGAATTTTAACATATGGAGAGTAGAAGTTGTAAACCATAGATATGAAGACTTTCTTATACAAATATTATGTTGTACAAAATGTATATAGCACTAAGGATGAACAGAGATAACAACGAATAATAGCCATAGGCGAGGGAGCATACATGGGCCAATAAAAAAAGAAACCAGTCAAAAGGTATAGGTCAATCTTATGTTTGATGAATAATACAAGTAAACTACGACAATAAAGACCTTGTTACAGGAAGCTTCAAAGAGACGAGAGAAAGATAATATCATGAAACATATTAATACAAAACAAGCAATCTATGTTGCCTATCGGCTATTTGTTTGAAATTTCCACCAGGGTTTGCATCAGAGTAGACATGGTTAGAATTTCTTGGCACACTTAGATAATTTTTTTTGATTAGGTGAAAAGGAAACTATACAAACAAGGAGAAATGTAATGTGCATAATAGACTATATTTATTGTAGTCAAGTGCATGTAAGAATCTGTGCACATGAATGTATATATATAGCAACAAATATATGGATGCTATCTAGCCATGGAGGAAGAAAAGGGTTGAATGTATAACACAGGAAAAGATAAAATCTATAAAACAAACCTTATTTACGCTTACAGGTATGGTCATATTTTAGGTACCAATTGTCCAATACATGGGCTTCATATCTCATTCTTCATCTATGTTTGCATTGAGCCCAACATGATATTACTACAAAGAAATATTTTATTTCAATATATTAAAATATATGTCTCTGATTAGATGCGTATGGAGTGGAAAAAAGGAATTGCAAAATGACTTACAACAACAATAGAAGCCAAGACACTATAGATTGCAGAGCGAAATAGTTGGGAAGCTCTCCAATTTGGTATCTAATGGAGGTGGATGGAAGCTTTGTTCAGTAGGCTGATATGAAACCAACAGCACGGTGCACCATTTCACAATGGAAGCAAAATAATAGACATTCTCATATTAGAACAATGAATATTACATGTACTCCCTTTTGTGGCATCGCAGAACAATGCCAGGATGTATCAACCCTCACGGGAGCAAGAAACCTACCGTTCTATTTCCGTTGAACAAGACAACCAGTTCCACGACCGCCATAGGATGCTGTCAAAAAACTCCATCATCATTGTAAATAGGCCCGAGCATCCTGTCACAAATAGCATGGAGCTTTATCATATATGAGAAAAAAAGCAATGTATACAAGACTATATATTTGTGAATGCAATATATAGGAAGAGTAAAATAGTGAAATGATGAAAAAGATAATTTTGTAGATCAACATTTGCAGCTATTTGAATCAAATAAAGCTAATAGAAAAGCTAACAAGAATAAATAAGAATCTGTGGAAGCAAAGCATGAAGGAAAAATTCCAAAACTTAGGCAAAGAAAATAGAAAACACAACATGGTTGTAAAATTGTAAACTTATTAGTCAAATGGAACACAATTTTTTTTAGAATGTTTCTAGAGTATGTGCATATATAGTTTAATATATTGGAATGTTCAAAACACATTATTGAATTATAGAACTTCTTGGGCTCTACTTATTACATTGGTTGTAATCTCTATGCGTCTTTGACACTTGAAGTTGTTTGTATCTACATATGTATCAATTTGTAACAACTGCAATTGTATGATTAGAGACTACATGTTAAAATTGGTTGAATGAGAATTGTAGATATACTAATAAATAATTGACATCATGGAATTTAAAAAAACTTGGAAAAACATGGATAGGTGGAATATATAGAAGAGTGTATTCTTCTAAATGCCATATACAAAAAGTATGACACAACAAAATGTTGAAATGAAAAGTCAGTAGATTAATATTTATTGGTGCATATTTGCATACTGAATTTAACAAAAAATGTATTGTTGAAGGTATAGAAGATAGTAAACAGGAAGAAAATTATCTTTAATGTGTAAAGCTAAAGAGGATGCAAAGCATTGAACAAATGGAAAAAATTTAATGTGGTAATCAAGCACAGAGTATATTGGCACAAAAAATGGGGAACAAAGCATAGGTACATAATTTAAAACCAATCAGTGAAATACAACAAAATATTGTTGAAAAAGTTAGTGGAATAGTTGAATATATAGTTTAATAGAATGGAATGATCAAAACATGCCACTAGCTTGTACAAGTTTTGTCCTCTACTTATTATTTCGTAGTATCTTTGTGCATCTTTGGAATTATACCCATTTTGTACAGATTATTATATGGCATGCTTCTATAAAATTTAACTAGTAGAAATACTTGAAAAGATGATGGTATACAGTCTGGACCAAATGCGAGAATAATTGTTCTAAATAATTTTTATAAACTAGAGCACGAGCTAGGGGCATAAGCATTTGGCAGTTGCTAGAGTTGTTCCAAACGTGTCTCTTCGCTATGGCGCTGAGCAGTGTATTTGTTGTGGCTAAGTTTGGATTATCTCTTAAATGAGAATGTTGGATCAATGCGAAGTTTTTCAATTGATTTAACACAAGAGATAGTTGTAAAATTCAACTTTTTCCTCTCTTTGTTGCCTATGTTTATCGTTGCTCTGTCTAATGTTAAGCCTTGTTCTTTATGTATTATGATTCCCCATGCCATGGTGAGTGGAATTTGTGTTTGACTACCCCTAGTTATAGCTGGGATGGGGGCGTCTCTTGGTTTTTTTAGGTCCCATGCTGGACCAATGTAATTTTGGAAACAAACAACAACATAGTTAGGCAGATCTAGCAGTTTACAATGTGCATTGTACACAATAGCTATAACAAGACCAAGGGATCCATTGACTAGGCCAGCTTGAATCAACAAATTTATTGTTAGAATCACTTGTTCACCAACAAAAAGTAGCATTTTTGGGAGAAGTTGGTCATCATCTTCTTGATCAGATGTCTGTTGATGTGCTACTCGAGAAATGCTAATGGCTATTGGCAGGTTTAGTTGTTTGATCATTTTTTTGTTGTGGAATATGACTAAGTCATTTGTGGAAAACAAATGTGTAGCAACATCAAATTTTTCTCTTTCTGTGGATGAGAGAATTTTATTTATTTGCTTCAAAATCTCTTCCCAGTCATCATGGAGAGCATCACAATTTCTTATATGCAGAAGGATTTCCTGAAACTTTTGTTGGAAAGGGCTATCTCCTTTTTGGCAAAAAATAGTGTCCAATGTCACCGAGACTATGAAAGTATGCCATAAGGCTACAACCGATGAGTGTGAAGCATAAATAGGGGCATCCATGATAGGTGGAAATTGGGAAAGATCACTAACAAGGATGATAGAAACACCGCCAAATGGCTCCCTTTGGTTATCGAGGAATGCTTGGCACAATCGACTATCTATTTTCAGCAACAACTTCAGGCCTAGAAAACTCATTTCATCTATCAAAATGTATTGAATATATTTAAATTTTTCTTGTAATATTATCAATGGCTAGCCTTGCAAAGGATTCATATCCTTTATGGGAATCCAAAGGGTTGTATGGATTATGGAGGCGCATATGTTGTACACAACAACACCTATGGGGGCCAATGTGCGGAATGAGCTATTGGATCTAGTAGTAGAGGTGTTTATTTGTTGTATAAGACAATTTATGAAAAAGGATTTTCCATTGCCAGTTTTCCCTTGAATGATCATTCAGAGAGGGCCTTTGGGGGAAGGCTACATGTGATGGGACTTGATGATTTGAAGAGTCAATTATTGTTTTGGTGAAAGCTGATAGGAGGATGTATTTACAGGAAAAAATGTATTGTAGCTTGCTCACGTTGTGCCTTGGCTGATGGGATGAACTATAAAGCAATATTATGAAGTTGTTAAGGCACATGGTTCATATCAAAGTCCCACCTACCCAAGAACTGGAGTTGATTTATCCTATTCAAAGTTAGTAGTAGCACCAAGCCTAGAGGAAACTTCCTATTCATATTCATCCATAGAAGGTCGATGGTTTAAATCATCAGTATCACTGCCATTTTTTTCTTCAATCGTGGATGCAACTAGAAGTCTATTAACATGCCAAGGATGATAACTGGTTATTTATTAAAACTTTCCAATTTTGTATGATATCTTGTTTGGAAAAACCTATATCTATCTATATGTTTTGAAAAGGTTTGTATAACATAAGTTTAGTCCAACAAAATGTATCTAACATTTTTGTATCTTCAATGGGAACAGTCTTGAACAATGGGTACACAAGGACAATTGTAGGCTACTATCTTGGTTTCCATTTGGCCTTTTTGTGCTTCTCTAAATGTGTATATACGCGAACCAAGTCAATTAGGGATACACCACCTAGCTCTAGAGGCCTTTGCATGTAGTAGTGAATATAATTTCTAGGAAGGTCTTCGTCAACATCATCTTTATTTATATAGAACCATGTTTTTTTCCAACATTTAAATGAACATATTATCGGCTTGAAGTGAGAAGAGGCAATTTTTGTAACATATGGCATGTATCCTATGCAAAGATGTCACACTCCACAAGAATATTCATCATGAATGTTTGATATGCAATCAGTGCTCTATCCTCAACTATATTTTTATTTGCAAGTCTTCAACATATCAAGATAATTTTCTAATTTCTTCTCAGATTTAGCTGCATATTTAGAAATATAATGTAAAACAATTTTCCTAGAAATAACTCGCTAGCAGTCAACATTGGCATGCCAGATTGCAAGCATGGGTGGGATATGAATATTTAAGTGAACATAATTTCTTGCTGGCGTGTAGGATTTGTTAGACTCAGCATCAAATGTCAATGTAGAGGTAAGTTGTTGCTGCCAAGGTGCTTTATACCAACATTGTAATTGCTCTCTTTTTTCCCTTAAACAAGTATATTCAGAGCATTTTGTGTGCCTTTGAACTGCATTTAGCAACTCTTCATAATCTATGATTGGATCACTAGAAAGAATCTGGCTCGTGGAAAGCAAGCACAAATTTTCTTCAAAACAATGATACATTCTAAGAAATCTTTGTGTAGGGCAACATGGATTCCAAGATGAAACATATCTATCAAAAAAGTGCATTTCCATGGTAACTTCATGGTGATTGGACCAATCAAGAGTGTCCATGTTGGGGGCTTCTGGAAGCCATAAAAAACTATGCACATGTGCAGAGCCACAATGCTACCATTCATATCTATACCAATAATCTTTTGCATGCAAAATCTTTTCAATCAGCTCTTCACAAAAAAATGAGAATCTATGATGCAGATATAAAGATGTTATATTTGGATTTTGAACAACACTATCAATTACTGTCTTTGTTGAATGCTCCATTTCCAAACGAGCCACAAAAGCCAAAACATTTTGTAGATCAACCCATTTTTTGTCTGCACAACTCAAAGTGAAAAAAAGGGTAGGTACATGCCAAGTTGTTCAATCATTGTAGATAGTTGGACTAGTAAGAGTTCCAAAAATAACGGGTCCCGAACGATGCACCAAAACGTATCAACTACTCAACTATCTGGCCATCAGGAGCGGCTTGAAGCTATTCATGCAATGTAGATAATGACTTGGGGATTTTGTCTTCCAAGTGCACTCTAACAAAGATAGAAATAGTTTGTTGGCTGCGATGTCTCATTATCAAGTTGTAGAGGAAATACCTAAAACTAACATGTTTTCCAAATGTATGGTGAAAATATCTAATTAAGTGGAGGGCATATTCATGCAAGTGAATTTTAACATTCTTCGGTTGAAGAGGAAGTGTCGCTCCAGTTGGAAACAATGTTGGAAAGGCCATTGCAAATAAACCTTCAGTGTTGTATGAGAAGAGCTAATTTCATTCCAACACAAGATATTCTACTCTTTTTTTATCAATTTGTAATACCTGTTTGATTGCTTGGAGCTCTCATCTAGCATTTGGAAAGGAAGGGATAAATGGTGAATAGTTTGTTTAGATCCATTTTCATCTTCAACAACATTTATTGAGTTGGTTGATGGCATTAGCTCTTCATTAGAAACTTTCTCTATTGTATGCAAGAAATTGGAGATATCAACAACTACATCAGATAACATATTAAGAGCCTCAACATCAATCTCAACATCATTGTAGTATTTGTCATATTGAATTTTGTATTTCAATGCCTCCATGACATGATGTTTATTAACATAGCAGTTGTAATTACCACCTTCAATGGTGGTTTGTCATATGATAACAACCTTAAGGTCTTGCAATTAGCACAACAAAAGTTTTGCTATGCTTGAGATATCTTGAGGAAAGCTTATCATGTGACCACTGTATTTAAATTGAGCTCCTCTAGCGTGAGACACTTGTAAAATTGGACCCACCCTAGCAATAAGCATTTCTTCAACCCATGTTAACTTTTTTAGCAACAATGGTTGTGGGCCTAGGTCCATGCTAATTGCAGAGTTGAAGCGGCGGGTGCCTCTTTCAAAATAGTATCTTACACATGTTTCTAACCCAAACATATGAGTGTGCATCCCTATGTAGCTTTCTCTACATATCTGTCAAACAAAAAGTTTTGAAAGTGCATCTATGTGGTGCCGGACCTACTTTACCATAGCAATCATTGAGTATTTCTTTCAAGTGTTGTTGATGTGTTAGTGCAACAGGGGGATTGTTCTGAGATTGTATATAAGGGATGGCATCTACCATTGCCAATGGGCACTATGAGGGAAAATTGTCAGTAGGCAGACCTACAGGTGTGCTTGTTGCAGTTAGCCTTTGTTGAATGTATTTTGTACAACACTTTGCACAAATTTCCTCTTTATGTTGGCTATAGTACAAATGGTTTTGTTGCTATTTTTTTCCCTTGTTAAATTTAGTAATTGATTGGGTTGTGGAACTTGAATGTACTCGCACAGCCTAAGAGTATACATACAAGCTCAACCATATTAGCATATATGAATATACATATATAACCATAGATATATTTAAAGTAGTAATTACACATAAACATATAACAAAATATATATGTTTATCCATGTGTATATAAATGTATATCTATGTATGATCACAAAATGAATAGCATAGTTTGAACATTGGAATATATAAAAATATATACACAAGGATTTTATAGTTTTTTGTGCTAACCATTTCCACTATTTCACTATTCTTATATCCCCCATTTAGAACAATACAATATTGGATGCACATAACCAATTGAAAGTTTTGTTTGTGGAAGCCAAGTGTATATAAGGATTTGTGTAGGAATGTATCTACACAAGAAAAAATATATGACATTAAAACCAAAACCACACAACCCACACTCGGTATCCTCCCCACCTTTTTTTTGCATTGTGGAGGCTCGAAAACTCTAGCAAAACCCCTGACCAAGAGCATTATGAAATTCCCACACGGGATTTCATGGAGTTCCATCACACTTTACAAAATAACAAAGTAGGCGGAAATCTACTGTCTTCATATATGATAAATCATATTGTACTCTTTCGAAAATACAACTTTATCAAAGTATAATTTCCCACACTACAACATTGAATATTGCATTTACTTCGATCGCTGCCATTGTACAACAACGACATGATGCATTAACCCTCACGCGAGAAAACACTTACCATTCAGCTTTTGCATATACATATGCATATACATACACATTCAAATACATATACATATACATATACATATGCATATGCATATGCATACACATACACATACACATACACATACACATACACATACACATACACATACACATACACATACACATACACATACACATACAATAATGACATGATGTATTAACCCTTGCATGAGAAAACAATTACCATTCAGCTTCTGTGTATCGAGGCCACCAGCTCCACCATCACCAACCTACATAATTACGAAGCTCCACATCGCCATTTAAAAAACCCAGTCAAGTCACCACCGACCGAGACATCTACATATACATATACATATACATATACACACATGCATATACATATGCATATACATATACATATACATATACATATACATATACATATACATATGCATATACATATAAATATACATATACATACACATACATATACATATACATATATATACATATGCATATACATATACATATACATATACATATAAATATACATATTCATATACACATGTATATACATACACATATATATATATACATATATATATACATACATACATACATACATATACATATACATATACATATACATGAAAGGGATGTTTTTATATCCTAGAAAATAACAATGCACATCTACCTGCACATATATACATGCTTTGTCAGGTTCACCCATGTGTGTATACACCTTAAAGTGAAGAAAACTAGAAACAATAACACTAAAGTTGCAACAGGTATAACAAAAAGGAAATTTATACTTATGGAATCAACATCAGAAGGTCGATAGTTGATTCCCTCAGAGCTAGACTTTGCAACGAAAATAATGGGGGATTTCAACAAATCAATATTGGGGGGCTCTAGAGACCCATCCACAAAGCCCAATTCCATAGACATAGTTTTGTGAACCTTTTGCAGGGACAAAATGTTACAATTTGAGTTGACTAATTGACAGCTCTATTTCACAATAAAAATAAAAGATTAATGTATTGCAACATCCCAATGGCAACTAGTAGATAACTTAGAAATATTGATCTACAACCATTCCACTTCTAATACTGATCAAACAACATGGGATACAAGAACAAGAATAGAAATGCACTTTTAATACTGTCAAAACACTAAGGGATACACCAACAAGAATAAAAATGATAAATGCATATGTATATACCCCTATATGTATCTTTTTATATTTTAGGTTGCCTATATATATGTATCAATGTAGTTTTTTATTATTTTACTATATTTCTACATATAGCTATATGCAGATATTTGTATATGCTGCTAGTTGGTCCTTTCACCCTTTGTTATCAAAACAATAGGTTGTTCAATAATAAGAATAGAAATGATTGAGTACATATATGCATTGAATTTCCCCTTTGTTTGCACATTTAAAAACACACACATATAACCAGATATATATCCATATGTACGCATGTATATATCTATTTATATACACACTGCTATATCTAAATAGATGTGTATACCATACTTTTTCCTCACTATGTAACTCCTCCCCTTGAAATTTATGAAGAGAGCAAACATCCAGATTGAATTTTCTCTCAATTGAATGGTTAAGAAGGGTATGAATTCAAACCTTTTATTGCCTATAGGATATTGTCTACTCTGAAGTAGTGCATTACTATAGGGAATAAAAGGTTTCAATTCATAGCCTTCTCAGCCAATCAGTTGAGGGAAAATCCAATCTGAATGTTTGTTGTCTTCATAAATTTCAAGGGGAGGAGTTATTAATTTGCAATTGATCCTATGTTAATGGGTATAACGCCAAAGATGCATAGAATGGGCATCATCTGAGAGTTGCACGGGGTGCAAAAAAAACAATAAGAAATGGGCAAAATTTATGCAAACCAACAACATGTTTTAAACTTCAAAGCTTACTAAAATATATATGCCACAAGGGGACTCCTAGCCACCTTTGACCACAAAAGTGGAATGGGAAATGGTTGATCACACTGGTGGATGATGGCAATCAAGATGGAAGGACCAAGCAAATGCAATCTACACTATTTTCAGTGTTTTTCAATGTATTCAATTTCAATAGGGGCATTCACTGCCAAGGCACAATCAATTTTTCAGATTTCTTATGAACATGCTGCACATACTGCACCTTTAAATGCTCTGTTATTAACAACATCGCAATGCTATATCATTTAATACTATGGTTGTATTGTAGCAATTTTCTCATAAGCTAAATAATACTTACATATGCTATTTTTAGCTCTTTTTAAATCAAAGTCTACCTAAATACAAATAAAGATAACATACATAGTTGTTTAGATATACATTTGCATATATAAATTGTTGTTGCATTCTCAAATGAGCCACAGTGGTCTTGGTCTATATAGATGGATATCTATTTCTTCCTATATGTATTTTTTAAAATATGAAATGGGGAATTCAATACATATATATACATATAAATTTGAGCTACATTGTTTGGCACTAAATATTATAAACAAACAAATAAATTGTAAAAGAGCTATTAGACGACAAATCCTATTCATGGCTAGGCTGATGAAAATACCAGTGGAAACTTCAAACAAATAGCCTATCGGCTAAAAATATAAAGTTGAACAGATAAAAGAGCTATTAGAATAACACTTAAAAGTCACCAAACTATTTTTTTCTTCATGCTTATACAAATATCTTTTCAACTTGCCAAATCAATTATTTAAACCAAATTCTTGATGATGATACCTATTTTCTTTAGGCCATGACAAAAATTATATGATGCAAAAATCTCTGCAAAATGCATATAACATCATAGGCTTAATTGTAAATTCGAGCTACATTGCTTGGCATTAAATATTATAGAAAAATCATTTATGCAAAATACCCATGCAAAATGACTTGTAGCAAATAATTGTTATTCTAACATCTCTTATACAATTCCCCTATTTGTCTTCAATATTTATTAACAAAGAACATAGTTCAAATCTTGTATCAATATGTTTCATGATATTCATTTTTTCCTAATTTGCTTGAAGCTCCCTGAAACAAATTGCCTGGGTCTATTTATGTAAGGGGCGGAGCTTGCTAATTATGTGGGATGCATCATCTTATATCAATATGTTTCATTATATTCTTTGTTCCTCATTTATTTCAACTTCCCCACAACAAACTATTCTTCATGATATTCATTTTTTTAGCTCCCCATAACAAACTGTTCATTATCATAGTTTGGTATGTGCAGGATCGTGATGGGCCAAAAAGTGGCGATATGATGGGGATGTGTAGGATATGTGGTTGACAACTTTTTTTTACCCAAAATTGATGAAAGGAAAATGGTTTTTAAAGGAGATTCTTAGCTCTCCATCAATATAAATTATGCTATACTTTGAATTTAATAAATAATTATTATGCATTTTCTATTTGAATTAAGACTAAAGTCTTGATTGATAGGCTGATTGAAAATTATCTATGGCTTTCAAATGGTATCACATTTTTTTAATCCAAAACACGTGTCACATTCTATGCTTCACATACTATAGGATTAAAAAAAGAAAAATTGAATTTCATGAAGTTTTGACCAAGTTAAGGTGGTTAGACATATGGGTTTTTATATTTTTTAAAATTTGTAATAAAAAATTCATAATTGATTATTTATTGGGGAAAAAATTACAAAAAAATATGCATCACATCCGAACATGAGTCCTCTACTTATATCTAAAATATTATCATTTTATTGTTTGGCAATGATTTTTCCAAATTTAAGTACACTGCATTGAAATTTTAATTTTCACCAAATAGATTTTTTATTTTTTAAAAATAAACATAGTAGTTTAGAAAATGCATTCAATTTTCTACATATTCTATTCTTACATGTTTTTGAAATAATATAGATAACTTATTCAAATTTTTACGTTAAGTTGCCTAACTCTGATTTTTTTGAATTTTTTGCCACTTAAGGGCTTGTTTTTTCCATGATGATCCTGCACATATACCCTCTTCTATTCTCCATATTTTAAAATTTTATTTAATGTGGGTTTTAAAACATCTGTCATTTTCCTGTGATTCTTAAGTGTTTTCCTAATAGCTCTTTTCCAATTTCACTTTTTGTCTTGTACCAATATGTTCTATGATATTCTTTTTTTCTCAAATTAAAAATTTAAAGTTGAATAGATAAAAGAGCTATTAGAATAACACTTAAAAGCCACCAAACTACTATTTTCTCCATGCTTATATAGATATCTTTTCAACTTGCCAAATCAATTATTTAAACCTAGTTCTTTATGATGATACCTATTTTATTTAGGCTATGACAACAATTATATGATGCAACAATCTTTGGAAAATGTGTATAATGCCACAGGCTTAATTGTAAATTCGAGCTACATTGCTTGGCATTAAATATTATAGACAAATCATTTATGCAAAATACCCATGTAAAATGACTTGTAACAAATAATTGTTATTCTTAGAACACCTCTTATACAATTTCTTGAATATTGTATCAATATGTTTCATGATATTCTTTTTTCCCTAATCTACTTGAAGTTCCCTAGAACAAACTATTGAGGTTTGTTTATGTAAGGGGTGGAGCTTACTAATTGCGTGGGATGGTAGTGTCTTATAAATCAATATGTTTCATTATATTCGTTCTTCCTCATTTGTTTCAACTTCCCCACAACAAACTGTTCTTCATGATATTCTTTTTTTCAGTTCCCCATAACAAATTGTTCATTATCGTAGTTTACCTCTTCTATTATCCATATTTTAAAGTTCTATTTAAAGTGGGTTTCAGAACATCTATCATTTTCCCGTGATTCTTAAGTTTTTTTCTAATAGCTCTTTTTCCAATTTCACTTTTTTCTTGTACCAATATGTTTCATTGTATTATTTTTTTCTCAACTATTTTAACTTCCCCATTACAAACTATTCTTCATGATATTATTTTTTTCTAGTTACCCATACCAAACTGTCCATTATTGTAGTTTTCCTGTTCTATTCTCCATATTTGAAAATTCTATGTAATGTGGGTTTTCCAACATTTGTCATTTTCCTGTGATTATTAAGGGTTTTTCTAATAGGTCTTTTCCAATTTCCCTTGACCAGAAAAGTTTAGATATGGACATCTATGTATATGAAATTACTTACAAAGAATATTCAAAGTGAAGAACCTAGTTCAAGTCAAATGCATGTATAGATTTGAGTTTGCAGCATATTCCTACTTCCCTAAAATTCTATCACTATCTAGACAAGGTGTAACAAAAAATTCTATGTAACAGTTAGCTTCTCAATTCAAAATTCAAGCTACATAATTTTCCACTAAATTTTATAGACAAAATAGGGAAATTGTAAAACAACTATTAGAAAATCACTTAAGAATCATATATAAATCACAGATGATCGAAAACCCACACTAAACATATTCATACAAGACAAGCAGTGTATGTAAGAGAACCAGATTGCCAATTCAAAATTCCAGCTACATTCTTTGGCACCAAACCCACATTAAATAGAACTCGTAAGGCCAATGAGTAGCAATAACCTATAAAAAATGCCTATAATGCCATAGACTTAATCGATAAAATTCAAGCTACATTGCCTAGCACTAAATATTCTAGAAAAATAGAGAAATTGTAAAATAGCTATTACATAAAAAAATCCTATTCATGACTAGGCTAACGAAAATCCAATCAAAAAATTAAAACAAATAAATTGAACAGATAAAAGAGATATTAGAACTTAGAATAACACTTAAAACCCACCAAACTAATTTTTATCTCTAACATGTTTTTGCTTTCATACTAACCCTCTACATATATGTGTGTGTGTGTGCAATCACTCTATTAATCTGCAATTGGTCCTATGTTACTGGGTGTAACAACAAAGATGCACAGAGGAAACTAAACAATAAATGAAGGGTGATAAAATTACTAACCCTAACCATATTTTTTGACAAAAGAAACAAGATTTAACTACAATTGCTCCTATGTTAATGGGTATAATACCAAAGATGCATAGAGATAACTACAAAAAATAAACGAGGGGCGAAAAAATGATTAACCCTAACCATATTTTTTGACGAAAGAAAGAAGATTTAATTGAAATTTCTCCATCCATACAAAACCATAATGCCAAACACCCATGTAAAATGACTTACAGATTCCAGACAATAATAGTTTTAACATAAGCAATAAATAAATTATTTATGCAAAACACCCATACAACGACTTACAAATTGTAGAGAACAACAGTTTTAAAACCATCCAATCTACTATAAAATAGAGTCGAAGCTATCAATTTTTACAACAATCTCCTATCAAATCAACCACGGAACCAAAGCCAATGATTTTAGAATAGTCTGCTATCAAACCAACACCACAATGGCTCTTTTGATAATGCAACTTAATCAATATATTTTCTGGCACATTTCAAACTATACTTTCCCACGCTGCAACTCCCATGTAAAATAGCTTACAGATTCTAGAGAACAACAGTTTTAACATAAGCAATAAATAAATCATTTATGCAAAACACCCATGTAAAATGACTTATAGATTGTGGAGAACATTAGTTTTAAAACCCTCCAATCTGTTATGAAACTAACCATGGAGCCAAAGGCGATGATTTTTACAATAGCTTGCTATGAAACCAACACCACAATGGTTGTTTCGACAATACAACTTAATCAAAGTATACTTTCCCACACTGCAACACAATTTTTCATTTACTTCGTCCACCTGTGTTTACTTCATTTGCCTCCATCGTACAACAATGACAAAATGTATTACCACTCTCATGAGCAAACACTTACCATTTAGCTTTTGTGTATCGAGGAAACCAACTCCACCTCTTCCAACCCACATAATTACCTAGCTCCACATCACCACAAAGAAACCTAATCAAGTCACTGCTAGTTGGGACATCTCCAACGCCGGAAAATCCAATTCACCACTGGGTTGATGAAAATCCTTATGGAAACTTCAAACAATATTGCCTATCAACTAATAAATCAAAAAATATTTGAAAAAATATCCTATCACAATGATATTCCATAATCCCATAACATGAAAATTTATATTTCACCAAGTTGAGTTGTGGAACCTTAATTTTAAAAATATGATGGCTTTTTTATCCAATACTACATTAATGATACTTTCAAGCGATGCACTTTTATTGTTTTCACAAGGATCAATTTCTTGATAGTTTTTTTCCAACAAGCCTTAGTGTTCATGTGTTCACATGGTTTTATCCATTACCATATTTTTCTATCATTTTATTTATGTATTTAACTAGAAATTTATTATAAAAAAAACTATTATAGTATTGAACCTAAGAAACATATTTTCAATCTCATTAAATACATGAAATAAGAGAAAGATATAGGTATATATTGCTACTAACACGAGCTCCACCTTAGAAGATGATTGAATTAAAATAATTTTTATTTATAGTTTAGTTTCACTCCTTAAATCCAACTCTATTGCAAGCCTTATGGTTCATTTTTAGATTTATTTACTACCATGTGCAAATATTTGAAATGAGGATGTACCTATTGATCATATCATCATACACTCATATAAAATATAATATATATAGAGAACTCACTAAATTGCAAGATCCTCCATGTATTGCATTGGATCAATTTTTAGAACACAATATTATTTCCCTACATTCTATGGATTTTTATATTCTTGCATCACATATAACTTATTATTTTTGTGCTTATCATCAATAAATGGAAATTTCATAGATAAATACATTGTATTAAAACATAAAGTTCATTATATTATCTTAAGGGGTCTAATTAGGAAAACTTGATGTTTACAAATCAACATATTCTCTAAAGGTGTTTGTAAATGTCAATAGTTCTTAGAAACATTTACGTAGTAGAGATTAAGGTGAGAAAAATATAATAGTCTATCTTCTACAAAATTAGATCTATAAGTTACAATTTCAATCTATGTACCAAATCTTTTATACACTCACAATAATTGAGGCTAATAAATTAAATGCTAATTATAAAAACCAAATGTTAGAAATGGTAAATCTCTAACTATCTTTCATTTTAGATCTAGAAAATGTTTAGTGCTTTGTGACAAGTCAAGTTTGTAGATTTAGGACACTTTCTATATCTATAGGTTTAATCTCTCACCACTTATTTTATTGTGTATTTAATGTGTTCTTTCACTTTCTAGTTGATCTAATTTGCTATTGTTGAACTAGAATTAACAAGGACTAATTGTATTTACAAATATATTTAATAGAGATTTTTTAGATGACTTTGATACATGTACTCCTAGATAATCCTCCAAAACTCTAATTTTGTGGTCATGGGAATAATCAAAGATCACAATATTCAAACATGTAGATGTTTCTAAAAATGATTATCTATATTTTTTTTATTTTAATGTACAATGGAAGTCTTTTGAGCATGATTCCTTCATTAATGTGAATGGTTTTTCATTGATGTGCAATGGTATCAAATGAATGTCTTTAAATACAATGATGCAACAATAAATTGTGCAAATGTGTGTTTAGTTGTCTCTAGGTAAAAAATAATGGATAATGTTAAGTTTAAATTTTGAAAAATCAAAAGCCAAATTTGTGGTATGGAATCAATTCCTCACCCATGCGATTGACTAAGAAATGATGCTAAATAAAGCTAGATAATGAATGTATAAGAATGAGCACAATAATGATCATAATACATGTAGATATGAATAACATATGGATAAATTATGTGGGAATGTGTGCAAATATTTTAATAATGATATGGAAGAATAAACTTGACTTTGCACGAGAATGCATTATTTTTCAATATGTAATTTTGTTAAGTCATTCTCTCAAATAAATACAAAATTAAATGAAAATTGACATAAATATGAAAATTTTAGTAAATAATCCAACTTTACATATAAATTTACATTAAAAGAGACACATAATAACATTTGACTATTATTATTGTTGAAGTTTATTAAATTAACAAACTTATTTCAACAACATAAAACTGGGACTAAATATGATTGATTTCTTTATTTACAATCAGTTAGATGAATTAACTATAAGAATAGTTTAACATAAGAGCACAATAGATAAGATTATCAAGATTCCAACCCTCGTCTCTTAAAAAAACACCATTCACATATAAACATGACCAATTATCATTACTTACACATGTAAACAACCCTGATGCTCCTGCCCTACTTTTTCAAATTTCTTCCATGCCTGCAGGTTCGGGGGAGACCTATGTCTCTCCCCAGCCTGACCCTCTGCCAGTTTCAGAACAAGATTCCCTCACATGCACTTTCTGGGGATACGGCGTTTTCTTAGGAAACCTTGATGCTCTTGCTAAATCTCCACCTTGTGTGGACAATGGGGGCCGCTTGGGGGATGGCGCTCTCGTGACTAGCTGGAAAGATATCCTTTCGGGGTCCAGAAATACTACTTTCGAGTCTGTTGGTCCTGAGATTTCCCTTATAGACGAAGGCACTGAGCTTTTCCTTCTTGATGAGGTGATGGAGGAGGTTGTTGGTTCGCTTCACCTCGCCTTGGTGGGAAGATTCTTGGCTTTTCGCCCAATGATTGATATGGTCCGTAGATGGGTTAATGGTAAATGGTTGCTGAAGGGCAGCGTGTCTGTCTCAACAATGCCTGGTGGTCTTTTCCTATTTAAGTTCAACGCTGAGGAGGAGATGGTCCTGGCCCTCTATGGTACTTGGGCCTATGGAAAACATTTTCTTTCCTTGGCTAAATGGAGGCTAGGTTTCGACCCTTGGGTGGATCTTACCCAGTCAGCCCCTGTTTGGGTTCATTTTCCTGGCCTCCCATTGGAATTATGGGATGAAAGGATTTTCTGATGGATTGGGAAATCCTTTAGTAGTTTTGTGGTGGTGAATGCGGTCACTTTGGCAAAATCCAGGTTAGTGTTTTCTCGTTTTTATGTTAATGTCTCCATTAATAAAGCTCTTCCCAACTTTATCATTCTTAAATCCAATGGGGGAAGTGGACTCAAGCTCTTGTTTATGAGAATCCCACCCTGTTCTATCAGAAGTGTGGAAAATAGGGTCATTTTATTTTTGACTACAAGAAGGTTTTTATGAAGGATGCTCCGTTGAAGGATAAAAATTCATCCTGCCTGTCGGCGTTATAGGATAAACTACTTGATCCAAGCACTAGTGGGGTTGGTGAGCCATTAAAATCATGTGAGTTTGATGACTACCCCTTCACAGATGGCTTGAATGAACTTTTGAAATCCCCTATCTCAAGGGAAAAGATAGAAACTAATTTGAAAATAAGTTTCTCTAACTTGGGCTGGAAAAGGGTGAAGTCTCTCTGCTTTTGGATGCGGATTTGGTGTCTAGCTCCTGTGTCTGTCTGGGGATGGAAGCTTCTAGATCTTCTCCTGTGTCTAATATGTGTCTAGCTTCTTCCATGAAGAAGTTGGATGTCGAAGGTGCTAACAATCCTGGTTGTGAGACCATGGTGGATGTCTCGATCACTTCTTAATGTCCTGAGGGTGGTTTATTTTCTACCCCCTCTAAGTTAGGTTTGTTAGACTTGGAGTTAAAGGGAAATCATTTTACATGGTCAAACAATAGGAAGGGCATTCAACTTATTCAAGTTCGGCTAGATAAGGTCCTTGTCTCAGCTGGCTGGGATCTTGGTTGCAATGCCTCTCTTACCTCCCTCCCCAGGACTGTCTCTGATCATAATCCTATCATCCTTCAGTGGTCTGACAAACCTTTTTTGGGCCCACACCCTTTTAGATTTGAGATAATGTGGATGTCTCACCATAATTTTAGAAAAGTCATTAATAATTAGTGGAGCTACCCTGTTCAAGGCTCAGTTATGTATAGAATATCCCAAAAACTAGAACTTATTAGGAAAGAAGCCAAAGGTTGGTCCAAGGCAACTTTTGGTGACTTTTTCAAAACTAAGAAGATGATCAAGGACAAGCTTGATGGGTTCCAAAGGATTATGGCCTCAGGTCATTCTCGGCAACTTGTTCATGTTGAAGAAGAAAATTGGAGGAAAAAGTGGAAGGATATTTTAAGTAAAGAAGAAATATATTGGAAGCAGAGATCAAGAGTCCAATGGCTCAAGGAGGGTGACAGGAACTCATCCTTTTTCCATAGGATGGCCAACAGACATAAAAAGAGGAACACCATTAAGTGTTTGATGAATGATTCTAATCAGGAAGTCAAGGAAGCTGATAAAATTGGAGAGGTTGTTGAACAGTACTTTAGACAGATCTACTCTGACACTGGCACTCCCCCATCTGATGAACTTTAGGCGAGGCTCTTGGGTCACCTCCCACTTGGTATCAGTGAGTTTGACAATCATCAACTCTATGCCCCTATGACTGAGGAAGAGGTTCGGACTGCTGTGTTTTCTATGGGTACCTATAAGGCCCCAGGACCAGATGGTTTCCCTCCAGCCTTCTTTCAAGAATATTGGGACATTGTCAGCTATGATATTACTGTGGTTGTTAAAGATTTCTTTAGGATTGGTAAATTGTTAAAAAAAGTAAACAATACTTTCATTGTGCTTGTTCCTAAAGTGTAGGATCCTATACACATGATTGACTTCAGACCTATAAGTCTTTGTAACACTGTCTACAATTTTTTTTCCAAAGTCCTTGTCAACTAATTGAAGCCATTATTAGACAAAATTATCAGTAGATGTCAGAATGGGTTTGTGCTAGGAAGGAAAATCTTGGATGCTGCTATTATGACTCATGAAATAATTCATTCTATGGAGAAAAGTAAGAACCAAGGTATGGCTTTTAAACTTGACATTTCCAAAGCCTATGATAGGGTCAGATGGAATTTTTTGTATTATGTCCTTGCTAAGTTTGGCTTTAATGATAGAGTGATCGGTATCATTAGGGAGTGTGTGGAATCTATTCAGTATTCGGTGCTTGCCAATGGGATCCCCTGGGGTTCCTTTAAAGTTGGTAAAGGTCTTAAGTAGGCAGATCCCCTCTCTCCCTACCTATTCATCATGGTGGCTGAGGTTTTGGGAAGGAATTTTCTTTCCTTGCTCAACTCAGGGAAAATTCAGGGGATTAGAGCTGCCTCCACCCTTCCTCCCTCCGTTCTCCAACAGTTTGTTGATGATACATTTCTTTTTGGAAAGTCCTCTATGATTGAAGCTAGAGAATGGAAATGCCTCCTACAAGATTATGCTTGTGCTTCTGGCCAATGTATAAATTGTAACAAAAGTAGTGTCTATTTCTTCAACACGAGAGCTGATCTCCAAGCTAAGATTTTAGCCATCCTGGGTTGCCTTAGTGCTTCTCTTCTGGGTATCTACTTGGGCCTGCCGCTTACTGAAAAGGAGGTGTCACACAACTTTTGGAATGGTATTCTGGAGAGAATACAAAAGAAACTTGCTGGTTGGAAAGGCCAACTTCTTAGTAATGTTGGTAAACTCCAACTTCTTAAAGCCTCCCTTCAAGGAATTCTAGTCTACTTTCTCTCTCTCTTTAGGATTTCAGGCTCCATGGCTGAAAAGTTGGAAATAATTCAAAGGTCCTTTCTTTGGATGGGAATGGAGGAAAAGAAAAGACTTGCCCTGGTGAATTGGGACACTGTCTATCACCCCAAATGTCAAGGGGGTCTACGGATCATGAAGATTACTAATTTGAACAAAGCCCTTATTGCCAAGATTGGCTATAGTTTGGTACAGGAAAGGGTAGAATGGTGTAATATAATTAAGGCTAAATACCTTAATCAAAGACATTTTTTTAGAGCTTTGGACCTGATTGATCTTCCTCCGGGCTCTAAGATTTGGAACAATATCCTTAAGAGTAGATCCCTCTTGAAGGAAGGGGTCAGATGGAAAATTGGTAATGGGAGAACAATTAGGTTCTGGGAGGACAGCTTGATTGGGAGCAGACCCCTTGCTGACAGTCACTTTAATATATTAAGGGAACACGCTAAAAATCTCATTGGTACTTACATTTCTGATTATACCTCACCCAAAGCTAGATGGAAAACTCTGAAGTCATCTTTCTTACATTGGCCTAACCTTCTGCCAAAGGTTATGGAGCTTCAAGAGCTTTTGAAAATGGCCAGACTCCCTCTATTTCCCAAGGAGGAAAAAATTTTCTGGTCAAAGAATCACACTAGGGAGTTCATTGTTAAATCTACTTATCTATTGCTTCTCAGGTTTGGTGGTGATGTGTAGTGCTGGAGAAAGGTATGGGTTCATCAGCTCATCCCTAAAATAAACTTCTTCTGGTGGACCTCCATCCATGGGAAAAATTTAACTATTGATAACCTTGTCAAGAGGGGCTTTCAATTCCCTAATTGGTGTACTCTTTGCAGAAGGGAAGAAGAATCCATCCCCCATCTTTTTATTCACTATCAGTTTGCTACCCTGGACTGGAAGAATTTTTTACAAAGACTGAACATCTCTTGAGTTTTTAATAGAGATATCCACCAATTCATCTTAAATTGGAAAAGCCCCTCCAATCATCCATTAATTAAACTACTATGGCAACTTATTCCACCCCACATTTGCTGGTGCCTGTGGAAAGAAAGGAATAACAGGATTTTCAGAGAAAAGGAAAACAATGTGGATGGTCTGTTGATAATCCTTAATAAACTACTTCTGGATAATATCTCAACATGTAAATGGAAGATGCCTACTAATCCCCCGACTGCTTAGGATAGAAACATTACTACTGCCTGGAATTTACCCAATGAGGTCCTGAGATTTGACAACTCCAAATCAATTATCAGGAAGCATACTAGATGGAGAAACCCTAAACCGCCTTGGGTTAAGCTTAACTTTTATGGGGCGGCTAGGGGAGGGATGTTAGCTACTGGAGGTATAATCAGGGACCATTCTGATAGCCTAGTTGCTGCCTATGCGAGGAAATTGAGCGATCATACTAGTAACCAGGCTGAAGGCATGGCTCTCCTCTGGGGTCTTAATATTGCGCTATCACTTGGTGTCAAGTCTTTGCAAATCGAAGGTGACTCAATGATAATTCTGGAAGCCACTAAAGGAAGATGAAAGTGGGATGGTCCCTAAAAGGTATTCTGGAGGACATTTTCCCTCTCCTAAATTCTCTTCATGACTTTTCTATCCAGCATGTCTTCAGAGAAGGGAATGCAACTACTGACAACTTGGCAGCGGCAGGTCTTGATATTGAAGGGCTTAGGTGTTGGCGAAATGAGGTTTCTTTGCCCCCCTTGGCTCTGGTGTGTTTAAAGGAAGATCTCAAACATCTAAATATTGAATCCTAGATGGTGCTTACTTATTTTAGCAGGGCTCCTTCTAACTTTGGTTGGAATTTTTGGCGGTAGCTGGCTTTTGCATATTTGGCCGTTATGTGAGGTGATGGGTTTTATATGTTTGTCTGATGGCTTGTACAACCTCTTGTGGGCTGGTGATATGGCGAATCTTTCTATCCTCACTGACCGATGGTGTCATCATTTTTTGAACCCCCTAAATTTTTGTGTTCAATTTTTTAAGCTTGTGGATTTCATGAGATTTTCGGTGACAGCGAAGTACTATGCCGATATCTTGCCCTTACATGATGTGGGCAATTCACATGAGGGAGCTACTACACTTGCGTGGGTTGTGAGAAGTCACATTTATTGCCTCTATTTTCAACTTTTATGGTCACTTTTCCCTGGCCTTTTCCCTCTTGATGCTTCTAGAATTGACTACCAACTCTTCTGCCTTGGTTCCCCTATTTTGGTCGTCGGTGTCTTTGGTGTGGGCTCTATGGGTGGGGACAGAGTGCGTGTGGAGCCGGACAGGTGTGACGAGTGGAAGGCAGATAACACTATTTGGCACATCTGTAAAGAGGGAGGAATAGTGCAGTATATGGAGGCCATGACTGGTCATGATGAGGGCTTGTCTCATAAGTTTGTCACCTCATGGAATGAGGGTAGGGTCACCATTGGTGGCATTTCCTTCGAAGTTTCTAAGGAGGTTATTGCTAGAGTTACTGGGCTCCTGAATAGTGGTCAAACTTGGAAGAAAACAATGAAAGTACTAGACCAAGTTAGTTTGAATCAGTTTTTTCGCGGCGATGAGAAACCTATCAAGTTGCGGGGTGGCTTTGACCGTGAGGCGCTGCCGGAGCCATGGGATAAAGTCTGTTTGGTGATCATGAAATATTTCACGTTGGAAGGAAGGTATGGGGCCTACTATTATTACCACTTTAATTTCCTCAACCACCTTAGGAATCATCTGCATATTTCTATTCCTTTCTTCCTATATCATGCTCTTGATAGCACCGTTATGGAGTTTAATGAAGCCTCTATTTCCGGAAAGAATTATACTATCCTTCACCAGGGCCTTATGTCTAGGCTTTATCATTTCCATATGGCGCTTTTCCCTGCTCGGCCTATCACTGTACAGGAAGTCCCGTCTCTCCCTGCTCTTGACGAAACCCCAGTTTCCTCTACTCCCCCCTTTGCTAGTAATTTGGACACACTGGGCACAAGTAACAAAAAATTCCTCAAGAATCCTGCCTTGAAAGCCCATCCCCATGGCACTTCTCCTGGTACAGGCCTGGGGGATACAGGTAGGGAAAGAAAGTGGCTTGCCCCTACCCCACACCTTAAGGCTAAAGCCTCTAAGAAAGCTAAAGTCTGCCATCAAATTGATTTTGACATTGAGATCACTGAAGAAGCTAACACCCCCCGTCAATCTCATAGACTGGTTCTTAAGTAGGACAAGGTGGGAAACCTTAAGGAAGCCTCTGATTCGGACAAGGATCTTGAGAGTGATAGTGAAAGCCATGAGGAAATGGTGGCGGGTGGGGAAAGCCATTCGGTGTCGGTGAATAGCGCATCCCATGTGTCAGAAAGTTTGAAGAAGGGCCCTTCTGGTGACAATGTGCTGGAAATTACCCCCCGGTCCTTTGATGCAGTTAAAGGAAAAGCCCCCTTGCAGGAAGATCACAAGGAAAAAGATCAGGCTTAGGAAGAAGTTGGCAAGCTGAGGGGAGACTGGAGAAGTTGGAAAAGAAGGTCCAAGAGGTGTCTCAATTTTCCCTGAGGGTCATGCACAGGTCGGCCACCAGTCTTTGCTTGTTGCAGAAGGACAAGTCCGCTGATGGTGTTGAAGATGATGTTGGTTTCAAGGAGCTGCTCGAGTTCCTCACGGCGGATTGGGTGACGGCTATTCAAGATATGTCTGGCAGGAAGGAAAAGAATTAGGCCGCTGGGCCTATTTGTTCTTATTTATTTCTATGTCTAGTTGTTTGTTTTTTCTACTGAACTTGTTGGACCCCTGGTGGTCTTCGGACTTATTTGGCTGGTTTCATGCTTGCATGAAGAACTTTGTTATCCTACGTTTACTGTTACTTTTTGTTTTTTGATGATGTGTTGTAGGTGATAGTTTTCTCTCTATTGTCACTGTGTTGTTAGTGTGCTTTCGCTGGATGGCCTTTGTTACATTGTACTTATAGATCAGCACCCTTGTTTTGCTATTTTTTATTTCAAAAACAAACTGTATTGCAAGCTGAACGAGAATGCACACTTAATAACCAGTGGTGCAAGAATTTAACCTCTAGCTACCCTTCTCTTCACATTTCAACTTAGTCTATTTTTTGTTGACGACTTAAATACCAGTTATGTAATGCTTCCTGCTTCTATATTTAAAGGTATTTCGTTGTCCTTGTAAACAACGAGTAGTCAAATGCGTGATCTCTTAAACTTTTAGCTTAATTTCAATATTTTAATAAAATCTTTTTTTCCATGGTCCTGGCCAAATATCCTGTATTTACCTCGATCTACTATTGGGAGGAGTTGATCAGCATTATGCTTGATACCATGGTAAACGAATATATATTTATTTGTGCAATATAAACTTTGAACTAATTGAAAGAATTAGTATTAGGTCAAGATGACTGGAAGGTTATCTTTAGAATATGAAACAACAAACATCGTTATTATTGTTGCCTTTCGCCTCCACAACTCTGCTTTTTATAGAGCAGCGTTCTTTACAGGCTCAACGTGTTTAATGTGAAACAGCATGGCCGCACTTATGTTGAACGACCCATTTTAAGGTCATAAAGCCATTTAAGTTTGTTGTGTTCAGCGCACCAAGCCTGCTTTTATAAAGCAACCTTGTTCTCAGGTTCAACGAATTTTTATTACAGGACAAAATTTCCCGTCAATATGAGAAGTAGAAGGAAGCTAAAGTCCTCAAATCTGTGAAGGTTCTTAGAAAAACTCTAAAGTTAAAGAGTGGGAAACAGTTTCTAAATTTGACTGTATAAGTGTTCTTACATTAAAAGACAGAAGCTTCAATCTAACTCGCTTTTTAAAAAGCAACTTTATTTACCTGTTCAAACACACGTTTTCTCTTAATTTCATAAAGAATTTCATTACAGGGCATTTTTTCTTGAGAAAGAAAGTGAAGGCATGCTATTTGCGAGAATTTCTCGCTGTCAAAGCAGTGGCAGAAAAACTGTAAAGCTAAAATTTCGGGAAAAATATGGAACTTGTGGACATTGACCACAACTTTCGCTTTTCTTTATTTATTTATAAAAAATATTTTAATTGTTAAAGATTTTTTTAATAACTAGTATATCTATTTTTAAAGAGGTGCCTATTTTACTTTATTTTATTTTAATTGAAGCTTAAATGAATCTTAATCCTAATCATATTTAATTGAAACGTAATCTTAATTTAAATGATGTAATTGTAATTGAGCATTTAGTTTAACGCAATTTGAACGATAAATTTCTTCTAAAGAATTTAAAGAATTTTTTAATCACATAACATTATTTAAAAAACTTCTTTATGAATCTTCAAGGATTTATGAATGTATGCTAGAAATAACCGAGGTCATAAATATAGTTGAAACTCATTTAAGTTTGTATGAGAAGCTATATAGTACAAATATTAACTAAATTATTTTGTGTACCAAATAAAAGACACTCAAATCTTCTTCACACAACTAAAGCTTGAAACATTGCCGCTTCGTATTTAAGCATAAATTTTAGAGAAAAATTATATGTTTTGAAGCTTTGATGATTAATATGAAAATGTGTCATTTTAGTTGTAAATTTTCTCACAATGGACATGGAATTTAGATATGGGATAAAAACACAAAAATAAAATGCTGGAGTACAAGAAAATGGGATTTAAAGAATGACAATAGAGGATATCTTAGCAACTCAAATTTGTGCAACACTTCCTAGTATTGAGAATCATGAAATGTAGATAAATCAGATTTTTTCCTATATCTCCTTCTTTGGGCCTATCAACCATAATTTTACATCTACAAAGGGTAGGGCTTTGAATTGAAGCTGATCTTCTTTCATTCCATAAATTGATAAGTGGCAGGAACTTCAATGAACCTTTCCAATATAAGTTGTGAGATCCCTTATAATGGTAGTGCTCCATTCAATTGGATATTTAAACAACACAGAGATATTTAAAACTAAACTATGATGTTGTACATTGCATATACATGTAGTTTTTATTGAAGATAATAAAATAAAAGCTAAAAAACTAAAATAAAATGATAACAACATCACATTCTTATCTTTCTTAATAAAGTGGATTTTCTTTCATAGCGTACCTCATAAATTAAATAAAAAATAAATATTGCAAAGATCCAAATGGTAACACCAAAGGAGTGCCACAAAATACTCCAAAGCATGATGTTTAGACCCATTAACAAGTGTGCATAGTACTAAATATAGGGATCTAAAGGATTATAAAAATATCACAAAAACTCTAAGTTCCAACATCTCTTTTGGTGTGGAAGCAAAGAACCATATTACTTGGGTTGCCAAATATTTCTTATTTTTCCTTTACACAACTATCCAATTTTTGTTGGCAGCCCCAACCTTTAAATACACATAATTAGTTGTTGATGTATTGATGTTTTCATCTATAGGCGATGCAACTTCAAAATCCTCAATATGTGAAATTACCTCTTCTTCAGGCTTAGAATCCTTCCAATCTAGGGCACTAATGCATCCACCCCTAGAGGGAGGCAAGTCATCACCAACTATAGGTAGAGATTACAACCTAAAATTTAAAGCATTTTGACTTTCATTCTTGGGAGATGACATCCTTTGAATTGGTTCCTTTTGAAATTATTTTTGAGGTTCATCCTAGTTAGAAGTAGATTCATCTTTTTCCATAGAATAGTGGTGTAGGGAGACATCTTTTAACCAAGTGTCTTGGCTATCAATTTTTTGTTTCAAACAATGTTCAATATGGCCAATGCTAAAATCCCTACGAAATTAGAAAGGAAAACCTTTATAATCTAGTTATTGATTCCAATAATGATTTGTAGTTTTGAGGGTAATTTCATCTAGTAGACATTTGGAAGTATCAATCTCAACCAAAATGTGAGTATAAGTAGTATGTAAGTAGTTATAGGAGACTTTGTACATCCAAAAAAAATTATAGGGAGTTACCAATTTCTTCAAAACAAGAATCACGCTAGAATTAGAGAAAAAGATTGGGGATTGTAACCCATACAAGTGGAATGGTAAAGTATTCATAAGTTGGATTGAAAGTTGGATGCTATGGCTTGAGCATGAGAATATGTTGGTCATAGCTCCATAGATAATAATAGAGAACAGTGTTGGGATCCAAAATATTGTCAAAAAGTACCACCAAAAAACCATGAGCACAATGGTTAATTTAAAGATCAACTTTTAAAATGGGAAACCAAGTGTCAATAATCCATTTGTGAAGATTAAAATGGCATGGATAAAAACCTTCGAATCTCCTAATCAAACCCTTATGAGCAAAAAATAATTTATTTTTTACCTACTTCCCTATTGATATCATCACATACATCTACAATAGGGGACAATTATATGACATAGTGAAGAGTTTTAACTATCCAAGAAAAGCTAGACACTTGAGTATCAACACACTTATATCCCACCTGAGTTGAAATCACAACCACCTTTAACACCTTCTATTTACAAGTTTGATTCCCTATCATGAGCTGTAAATCCCTAATATTTTTTTATGTCCTCCAATATCCATTAGAAAGAATCTTAGATTCCAACTATGCAGAGGAAAAAGAACAAACCCTATCCTCTATGAAATCTTGTAGTGACAACATGACAAAATTTGATTATAATTTAATATTTTAATGTAATATTACTGACAATATTTAAAGGTTTTATTAAATGGTTTATAGGCACAAATATTTATAATTTAATGGTTCAACACATGTTTTTTTGTAACTTCAATCCTATGATAGTCTCTCTCTCTCTCTCTTCCCCCCCTTCTAGAAAAAAAGGATAAAATCATATTGAGAAAAGAGAATTCACATTAATTTGGTAATTTCTAGACATCCATAACTATCAAATTAGATAAAATAAAAAAATAAAAGGAAGCCTCACAAAATATAACCAAACCCATAGGAAAAAATATTTCATGATTCAAACATGAATCAAACTCCCAATAAGAGTCAAAATGAAGAGCTTGAGCTTAGTAATGATTAAGTAATTGGAGAAGCATCTTGGATTTAGCCAAGGGTAAAGACCCCCAATCCATGTCATTCCACTTATCAAGATTTTCAAGAGCCCATTTAGCTAGAAAATCGACCACGATATACAATTCCTTGGGGATATGAACAAAAGAAATGAATCTAAAATTAGAAACTAGACACAAAATATTCTCATCAATAGAAGCCAATTGCTAAGAAATATTATTAGAAGACCCTTTATTCAAAAGAGTAGCCAAGATCATAATTTTCATCTCACAAATATTTTTTTGCAACCCAACTAGTAAGCTTTAGTCACTACATATGGGCCACTACTTAGTTATTAGCACAAAATCCCATAGAAATAGAAATAAGAAATGATCCAAACCTTGATTATCTCGTCCCACTCCACCAATTCCCGCATCCCCTAGGTTAGCTCTTGAGGATCCATTAGATTAATTTAAAAAAAACTTGGAGGACAAGACTACTTACCAATTCTACTCACTTTTTAAAGGAATTTAATTGAACAAAATTCAAAGAAATCATAAAAGTGGATAGACCTAGACTACAAGAAATTTGAGAGTCTGAAAGGGAAAACAATTATTCAAGGGAGCATTTAACAACATCAGTTTCCTAAAATAAAAGCATTATCTTCTACCAAACTTGAATAAGAAGGCTCTAACGATCTTGAAAAACCCTATGGTTCCTCTCTAGTAAAAAAAAATTAGAGAATGAAAATAGGAGAAAGATCCAAAGAAACAACTAAAGAAAATACCTTTTTGTTGGATGCTCCATAGTAGCCCAAAATTTAATTAATAAAGAAGTATGAATTATAGGCTTGTTCCATATTCCCCACCACAAGCACTAGATTTCTAAGGAAAAAGGGCATTGAAAGAAATAGATGTGGAGAATTCTTCTTGCTACTACTACACATAAAACATTTCGAGGGATCAATAAGTCCTCTCTTTAAAATACTATCTCAATTGAGGTACTTATTTTTTACTTAAATTTGAAATGAAAAGATTGTACTTTAGCCAACTAAATTTGTTCCAGATTTTCCTCCGCTATGAAAAATCTCTTTTCACTATTCCTTTGCTCAATATATTGATAGATAAGTGTTTTTGACTAAGTTACTTTGGAATTATTACCCCAAAAAAGAGCATCAAACTTCTCTAGATAACTACAAGGCATGTTAACAAGAATAGAAGCAAGAGTAGCCTAAGATGTAGAAGATCCACCTATAGGACTAATAATGAGGTCCTTTAAATGATATATTTGGGATCTTCCCAATCAAGTAAAATTATTAAAATCCTAAACCTTAGACCACCCTAATGTTCTTATGTAGATTTAAGTGCAAGATAACAATGCTGCACTTAATATTACCCATTTGTAGATTCTTTTGGACCACTAGGATAATGGACCTTGCACTATTTTCAAAGTTCTACCTCCCTCCTCTTCTCCTTCTTAAGGAAAATAGTGAGGTTGCAACCAACCTACTAGAAGATAATGTGGTTTCTAGTGTCATAGCTCTCAATCCCTAAGTAATATAGCAAATGTCACATGCAATTGGTATCAACCATCATGATAACTTTATCCTTATTCTCATGAGTGTGGTTCTCCTAGTTGGCTAAACTCTACAAATATTCCTTAGTTGGAGCTATTAAATTCTATAATTTGTGCTAAACAACCTTTGATAGACACTCTTGAGGAATATGATGTGTTCATTTTTGTAGGAGCCAACTGATGATATTCTTGCAATCCTAATTATTGGGGAAACATGATGATAAAGAGCCCCATCTTATTGGGCTTATATTAGCTAATTATTCTTTTAATGTTATATTCAAGATTGACCCTTTGAACTCATATATTTAGCTGAGACTTGGTCCTATTTAAAATTTCATGGTACATACCTTTATAACAATACTATTTTAATCAATCTAAAAAATAGATTTATTCATCACAAATAAAATTCAATAAAATAGGTGGGAGGAAGGGTGGGCAACTTTCCACATGGAATTGTGGAAAGTTTGATAAAGGGGTGAGAATGGGTGATTAAGGTGCCCCATCAGTAGGCTTCACATGGTTCTACATCTGTATCTTTGTAAGTGAAAGATAATAATACAATAGATTCATCGTACTTGGTTGGGATGTGCGCATAACACTCAGTGGATTCATGTTTTTTCCTCATATGAATCAGTGTACTCATGACATCGAATGGTGGAAGGTCATAGAGGTTTGGGCCTCATAGGTTGGCAAACATCATTTTGTACAGCATACAAACCCTACACTCATTTAAGGTGAAAAGTTCTCTCAAAAGTGGCGTTTTGGTTGTGTTTTCCTTTTCTCTTAGCTCTGAGCAAGTTTGGAGTGAGCTTTCAATGGTGGAGAAATCAAAATTCAAAGTAAATATATCTGCTGATTTGTTGGTAAGCTTTGGGGCTGATACCCCAATTCAATTAAGGAGCAAGGAGTGAAAAATTGCCTTTGGTGTCGTCTTTGATAAACGCCTTAAGCACATTCTTCTGAATATTGATCCACATACGGTGGTGGCTGTTAAAATGGTACTTGGGAAGGAGCATATGGAACCACATGCAACTCCTCTGGTGAATTCTCAAGTGGTATCAAGATTCCCCGCTTCTCTGTTGGATATCCACATAGCCAAAGACAAAGCTAAGGCTTTGGTTTGTAAACTTTTCAAAAGGGGGTTGATGGAGGGGCTGGAAGAAATTCTAAAGGTGGAAATTCCAAGGGTCAGGGTGCCGAGACCTAAGGACTTGGAGCTAGTAAAGAAGCAATGTAAGGTCATAAAAATATATCCATTCCTTTTGGACTTGAAAGGCATGGCGTTGGTCTGCCATAGGATGATTGTTGCGGTTGGAGTAAACTACCTGAAAAAGATGTTACGGATGGTGGAACTAGAGGGCTATGAATGGGTAGCTGAATTTGATGCCTTTGCAAAGGCCAATGGCTTCATGTGATGAGTATTAGTGTCTAGGTTT
Organism: Sequoia sempervirens; assembly: GCA_007258455.2. Classification (NCBI taxonomy): domain Eukaryota; kingdom Viridiplantae; phylum Streptophyta; class Pinopsida; order Cupressales; family Cupressaceae; genus Sequoia; species Sequoia sempervirens. The sequence goes on from VDFB02105785.1 coordinate 580,496,291, forward strand.
TGGGTGTCTGGTTCTGTGGGTTGTCGGGTAAATTAATTTAGGGTCTACATATGGCGGTTTATGCCTGGCTAAGGGTAGTTTTGTTTAATATATGTAAAGCTTTGTCCTCTCCTTTCATGCATGATGTGGTTTTTGGTGGTTGATAGGTTGTAGGGGCTTGTTTTCATGATGGTCTAGTGTGGATGTGAAAATCTACAAATGGTTAAAATCCTCACACAAAGCATGATTAGTATTTTAAAACAAAGCCAATAGTCAACATCCCTATGAAATAAATCAACATGCCTCATAATGCAATCAAAACAATAAAGGATTAGATAAACTAATTGAAAGCATACAATAAAACATGAAGTAAATCATATCTCATAGTGAATTGGTGCTTCTGTGGAAAGAAGCCATTTCCCAATCCTTGATAAGCTTTATGATAGAATGCCTTGGAGATGGAGTGGACAAAATCAGATCTCAATGTGAAGAGAGTGACTTTGCATGAGATTATAGATGGATTGGTGAAGAATGACCCTTCTTTTTATAGAATCTCAAGTTGAAAGAGTGCCCAAAAGAGAGCAATGTGGGACAAATATTTAAACAATAAGAAGGAGCCACTTGTCACCTTGTGAGTGGATGGAGGATGTACAAGTTTTGGTCAATGTGCCAATAAATGAGATTGGTTGGCCTTTTCAAATTCAAATTTGGCTTGTTGGAGGGAGAAAAAGAAACTTAAATTCCAAGTGGGGGACATGTAAGAGGGGAGTTATTGCCATGTTGGAAGGGACAAGTCAACTTGTTTTCAAATTCAAACTTGAGGAATATTCTCCAAAGATGTCTTGTTGAGGGAAAATGAGGAATTTATAAATTAATTAATTGATTTATTTGTGCAAGTGGGAAAAGCTAGAGGATGTGATGGGTGATTAGATTAGATTAATCCTGATTTAGCTAATTAAAAAGAGGATTAGGTGATTTGACCCATTTGACTTCAATTTTAAGGATTAAATTAAATAAAAAAGGAGATGAAAGATGTTTTCAGATTTAATTAAATAAAGGTTTTATTTATTTAATCAAAGAGTGATAATGATAGGCTTAAATTAAATAAAGTTAATTTAGTCAATTTAAATGGATGACCTTAGATATAAATCTTGAATAGTCTTGATTTATTTGATGAATGGATTTAGTAAGATTGCTTTATTTAATGAGTGGATGAATATGAATTTAATTAAGTGCATAATGCTAATTTCACGTGTCTACATTTTTCCCCTCTTTGAAGCAATGTACTTGCTACGTTGGTTCAAAGAATAAACTTACCGCGATCAAAAATTTAAAAAAAAATTTGATTTTTTTTTGGATGCCCTAGCGGAAAGAAGTGCACTAGTACATTTCCCCCTTGAGAGATCGAGTGAAAAGATTTTATTTAAGGTTCAATCTCACAATAAAGAGGTTCAAGATGGACGTATGGATGGCTATGGTGATGATGCAAATGAGATGGTTTCAAGATGCTTAGAATAACCAATCTATATTATCCTAAACAACTTAAAATGATGATGTAATGCATGTGAGATGGATGAGATGGATGATGTGATATGCTATGATTATGAGATTTATGTATGCTAATGATCAATCTCCAACACTCATTAGTGGGGTTAGTTTATGCAAATGAAAATCTATTAATACTCCTATGAAATAATATATCATACTTCAAAGTGAAAATAAATAATAAAGATGATCAAAAGATATATAGAAACATGACATATACCTATTCCATAGTGGATTGGTGTCACTTGTGAAAAGTGACCCTTTCCCAATCTTTGACAAGCTCAAATGATGAAGAAAGATGAAGATGCTATGAAGTGGAAAAAATTAGCTCTCAATTAAAGAGTGTAACTTTGCATGAAGATTGTGGATGGATTGTTGAAGAATGGGCCTTCTATTTATAGAATCTCAAGTTGAAAGAGTGCCCAAAAGAGAGCAATGTGGGATAAAGATTTAGCCAATAAGAAGGAATCACTTGTCACCTTGTGAGTGGATGGAAGATGTGCAAGTTTTGGTCAATGTGCCAATAAATGGGATTAATTGGCCTTTCCAAATTCAAATTTGGCTTGTTGGAGGGAGAAAAAGAGACTTAAATGCCAAGTGGGGGACATGTAAGAGGGGAGTTATTGCCATGTTGGAAGGGACAAATCAACTTGTTTTAAAATTCAAACTTGAGGAATATTCTCCAAAGATGCCTTGTTGAGGGAAAATGAGGATTTTAATAAATGAATTAAAATGCTTTATTTGTGCAAGTGGGAAAAGCTAGAGGATGTGATGGGTGATTAGATTAGATTAATCAGGATTAGATTAATTTAGTGAAGGATTAGATAATTTTGACCCATTTGACTTAGATACTTTGATTTATTTTAATCAAAAGGGAGGAATATGAATTTTGAGATTTTAATTAAATAAAGTTTGGTTTATTTAATTAAAAGGATGATGTGAGCACCCCTAAATCTGCAAATGATCAATCTCCAACACTAATTAAATGCAGTTTGGTTTATTTAAAGATTGGAGATGGAGTGGACAAAATCAACTCTCAATGTGAAGAGAGTGACTTTGCATGAGATTGTAGATGGATTGGTGAAGAATGAGCCTTCTTTTTATAGAATCTCAAGTTGAAAGGGTGCCCAAAAGAGAGCAATGTGGGACAAATATTTAACCAATAAGAAGAAGCCACTTGTCACCTTGTGAGTGGATGGAGGATGTACAAGTTTTGATCAATGTGCCAATAAATGAGATTATTTGGCATTTTCAAATTCAAATTTGGCTTGTTGGAGGGATAAAAAGAGACTTAAATGCCAAGCGGGGGACATGTCAGAGGGGATTTATTGCCATGTTGGAAGGGACAAGTCAACTTGTTTTCAAATTCAAACTTGAGAAATATTCTCCAAAGATGCCTTTTTGAGGGAAAATGAGGAATTTATAAATTAATTAATTGATTTATTTGTGCAAGTGGGAAAAGCTAGAGGATGTGATGGGTGATTAGATTAGATTAATCCTGATTTAGCTAGTTAAAAAGAGGATTAGGTTATTTGACCCATTTGACTTCAATTTTAAGGATTAAATTAAATAAAAAAGGAGATGAAAGATGTTTTTAGATTTAATTAAATAAAGGTTTTATTTATTTAATCAAAGAGTTATAATGATAGGCTTAAATTAAATAAAATTAATTTATTCAATTTAAATGGATGACCTTAGATATAAATCAAATAATCTTGATTTATTTGATGAATGGATTTAGTGAGCTTGATTTATTTAATGAGTGGATAAATATGAACTTAATTAAGTGCATAATGCTAATTTCACAGACATCTGGTACTACAAAATTTGGATAGCCCCTGCATATATAGACGATTGTAATTTTTTGACATACTCTAATATAACCTCTTTATTATGAAAAAAAAAAATTTAAAAATAGATAAATATTATTATTTTTGTCCAAACAAAATTATAAAATTAAAAAAATAATGATAAAAATTAAATAGTATGTATTTTAATCTTTATTTATAGAAATAAAAATGAAATTATTCATTAAAAAAATTAGTAAAAATATATAAAGATTATGGTTCTTATTCAAAGAAAAACTATAAACTTAAAAATAGTAAAGATAAAAATTAAATAGTATGTGCTTGAACCTCTAAAGAAGATTGATTTATAAAAGTAGAGTTGGTGAGGTGAAGGATAGGTAAATATCACTTACTATTTAATCTTTACTTTAATAAATTCTAAAGTAAATATCTCAAGTAAAACTATAAAATTAAAAGAATAAAGATAGGTAAAGATTGCCAAAATATTTTCCTATATAATTAGTGGGTGTTGTGGTTGTGGTTATTTTTACATTGCTATATTATTTAGTCAATTTAAATACAATTTTAGATTTTTTATTGAAATGAAATAATATATAAAAATAATATTTATTAATATATCTAACAATTCTCTTATGAAAATAAATTATTTAGTTATAGTTAAAATTATTTTAGTGTGGATTAATTTTAATAATTAAAATATTTTAATTCAGTTGAAATAAATTGATCATTATTTATTTTCTAATAGTTTAAACCATAATGTGTGTTTTTATATGCTGAAATTGGCTCCATCATAAAAATCTAGCATGTTCATCATCATGTACATGTTATTGATTATAAAGTATTTTTTAGGTATGAAAATAAATGGATTGATATCTTCATATAAATATCATAATTTGACATGTGAAAGATAACTCCTACTTGTCAATGGATGAGTTAAAGGGGGCCTATAGTGAATGGTACATAAAGGACAATACTTGTCGAAGGTTTTGCAAACAAGATGACAAAGTAAGAAGATTTGATCTTGGAGAAAAATTTGTTGCTAAATATGCTTTAGTTTGAGTAGGTCTAGGATGGATGAACTCTCAGGAAGTCATGATGTTTCACCACTATGAGCATCGTCTTGACACAATAGGTGTTTAGTGAATCATTCATTCTCATGAGAGATGAGTTCATGTGAAATACTACTCATGTATTACTCATAGATTATGGGTTGATGAGTTTGAATTAAAGTTACACACTTGATTTCTACTATAAATATCATTATTTGGAATGCAATAAAAAATGTGTTCTATAGTGAATGGGTCATAAGGAACAATATTTTTTGAAGGTTTTGCAAAGGTTGTAACAAACAAATTGGATTTGGTACTAGGGGAAACCCCATGGTTAAGCATGCTTGAGTTAGAGTAGTACTAAGATTGCTAACCTCCTAGAAAGTCCTAATGCTTCACCTATCTGAGCATCACCTAGATGTAATAAGTGGAACATTCATTTCAATGAGAGATGGGTTCATGTGAACCTCTACATATGAAATATGATTCAATGAGTTTGATTCAAAAACTATGTAGTGAATCTTAATATAAATACCATAATTTGAGACATTACAAAAAGTGCCACATACTTATTAATGAATGAGCCAAAGGGGCTCTATAATGAATGTCTCATAAGACAACATTTATTGTTGGTTTTGCAAATAGGGTTGCAAGCTAAGTGGGTTTGATTTTGGGGTAAACTCCATGGTTAAGTGTGCTTGAGTCAAAATAGTATTGGGATGAGTGACAAACTCCCAATTCTTCACCCTCATAAGTATCACCTATATGTAATGAGTGTTAAGTGTACCATTCATTCTTATAAGATATGGTCTCATATGAACCAATACTCATAAAATATGAGTCGATGAGTTTAACTAAAACCCTATGCAATTAAATCTTTATATAAATATCACAATCTTGATGTCTTTATAGATAAAATATTATAATTTCAAATGCCCAACTTTTAGCACTTAAACAAATTATAGAAAAGTGGAAATGAAAGTAGTTTAAACAAAACCCAAAAGAAATGAAATTGAAGTGCACGTGCATTAAACAAAATTTAATGACCATGTCAAATCCCAAAAATTGAAATTTTAATTAATCTTATTTTTTATTATTTTTCTTAAGAATACAAATTCCAAATTTAAATAATTCTCACCAAAGACATTGTCTATTTGATATATGCAAATTAATTACTTGAAATTCAAAATATAATATAATTTTGAAGTTTAATTAATTAACAAATATAGTCCAATGTCCATGACTACTAGATAGATGTTCTGAATGACTATAATAAATGATAGAAATTTCAAATGCTTATTTATTCAATAATATTAAATTTTTTACTGATATTCAAATATTTCAAAATCATATTATATTCTAAATTTCAATTAATTAATAGATACAATAAGCAATATTTATAATTTCCAACTCAAAAAAGTCTTAAAGAAAATTGAGGCCCATAGTTCCAAAGATTGAATTGTGTTTTCAAATTTTCATTTCTCCACACTGAGAAAAATCTTGCAAAAATTAAGGCCCACAGTTGCAGATATTCAATTGTCTTTATGAATTTCAATTTTCTACATTCAAAAAAGTCAATTAAAATTGAGACTCACAGTTGCAGAAATTGAATTGTTTTTATGGATTTTCTTTTTTCACACTAAAAAATGTCTGGCTAAAATTTCTACATTCAAAAAAATCAATTAAAATTGAGACCCACAGTTGCAAAAATTGAATTGTTTTTATGGATTTTCTTTTTCCACACTCAAAAAAAGTCTTCCAAAAATTGAGACCCGTAATTGTAGCGACTGAAAAGTCTTTATAAATTTTAATTTTCCGCACTCCTGCAGTTGCAGAGATTGAATTATCTTTATGAATTTTATTCAATCCCTCCAACTGCGGTCCGCAATTTTTGTTAGACTTTGTCCTGCCCGTATGAATTTTCGTAAGACTTTTGAGTGGCAGAAATTTCAACAGTGTTGAATAAATGGGCATTGAAAATTTCTAGCATGCTATTCTCAACATACGAAAATGGCAACTTGAATCGAAATTTCTTGATATGAACATGTCTACAATTTTGGGTCACCGTATGTGATGAATTCCTTTTGACTTAAAAAGTATCCCGGTTTAATTGTATTTATTTACCTGTAACTATGCTAATGGAATTGGCAACGTTAATATGGACAGAATTTTTCTGCTGTGTGACGAAAATCATGTAACTGTGGTTTTTTTTCTATCTTATAGATCTTTAGTTCTTGCCACCTAACTATCTTGGTTCTTATTTTTCTTTGAACTTGTCATCTTCCTTAAATTTCAAGGTATAATTTTCCCGTGTATCAATTTCTAACTAGTAATTAGATTTATAGGTTCAACGAACTTTCGGATAATTTAGTAAAATTTTGTTAGATAATTTTTTTATAATCAAATTTTAATTAATTTATTAAATCAGTGAATTATGTAAATCTGTTAAAAAAATTATAACTAAAATTAATGTATTAAGTAGAAATTATTTCTTATTTGAAATTTATTAAAATTAAATTATATGATCATTTATAAGTTTTTGCATTTAGTATCATAGCTAATTTCAATATAAATGCATTTTAGAGGATGTTGGAATTCAAATATAGTTCTTGATAGAATTTGAACATTTCCATCATGAAAGGGCGAGTGGCTCAATGGTGGAAAATCTCATTAGGCATAAATAGTTTCCAAGTTTGCACATTCAATATTTTTATTATTGTATAATATAACTCATTGTAGAAACAAATACAATCCTTACCACATATTAGAAAAATAATGTACCTGAAATTCAGGCCATTATAATGACTTCCAATGACTCTGTACGATAAAAAGATACTCCAAGATCTTAAAGTGAAGGTATCTTCTAATGAGTCAGTAATGACCTTTAGTGAATACCACCTATCAATATTTTCTAAAATGCTCTTTTCATTAAAAAGATATAAGTATAAGAACTATCATTAAAGAGTGGATGTTTTAAGTAGAGCCAGAGATGAAGACTGAGGTTAAAACCTTCTATAGGAAGAAAGTTAGAATTAAACAAAGCACAAAACCATGTCATGATTAAACAACAAACAAATAAATCGTTAACAAGAGATCTACAAGAATATATATGCAATATTCATCAATAAAAGTAAGAAAAAAAGGGAGACTCAGAAGATAAGAAAGTCAAGATAATGAGGGCTGGAGAAGCGAGAAAGTTCCAAGAGTAGCAAAGATTTGAAGCACATCATATGATTATATTGTAATGATCTAATATAATTACCTCAACTAATAAAAGCATAAACACCATAAGTTTAACTCTATGTATGAGAATAAATTAGACTAATAATAAATTAAAGTATTAATTAATTATTAGGTAATGCATGATAATCCCACACCCCTTAAAATGAACTAGGGAACAGCTAAACCCAAAAGAAATGCTGATATCCCAAAACAAGGCCATAAGAAATTGAAAAGAAACAGAAGATCTCTATAATATAGAGAAATAGAGAAAACCTCATGGGAAAAACTCCACTCGAAAAATAGATGAAAGCCAAGTGAAGGACGAAGAAGCCTCCAAATAAAACATTGTCCTCAAAAATAGGAACTTGTAGAACATCCAAAAGCACGAAGCTATAAATTGTTGTCAAAAGATGACTGATAGAGTGCTAAATGGAGAACCTCCATAAAGAGGAATGCAAGAGTGTCCATATAGTAAGTGATCCATCTCATCGAAATGCATGTAACCAACTATTGATGTATGTTGCATCCAAAAGTACATAGGAACAAATACTGTACGCATAGCTCACTCCAATGTGAAACCAAGGAAGCATTAGCACCAATAGTAGAAACCCCCCTCATAATGCTGAAAAAGGTAGAGCCATGACAGGTACACTAAAACTGTGTAAAATGGAGAAGTGCATGTAGGAGAAATAACCTGCAAATAAAAGGGTGTGCAAACTAGGGCACACATGCATGAAGCAAGAATTAATGGGATTCACTGTTGTCATGTAAGGGAAAGTCACTTGAAAAAGGTGTGATTGCAAACTAAAGGAAAACATCAACCCCCCATGACACTTTATATCATAGTTTGAATACAATAGGCACAACAGGATGTGTGAAATCCCCAAAAAATTATACACCAAAATGCCACTTTATCCCAATGCGTCTACAAAGGAGAATGCGCAAAAAAGAATGTCTATAATGTCCAAATAGGACAAAATACTAGAAAGACATATAGAACAACCATAAACGAGTCATCCCAAGCAAACAGAAAGTTTACAGGAGCTAAAAAGTCCAATTAATTCACTAGAGTGTGAAAACACAAAAATCTGAAGAAGAAAAAAAAACATACCTGGAGAACAATATGGAAAAATTGCATGGATGGAATTGAAGAACTCTGAGAGATGGTTCCAACATCGCTAGAATCGTGAAAACCGGAGAAACTGGTGAAAATTTATGAGTTCGAGACTAAAAAATAGCTCATCTGACTTCAACAGGGTGATCCCACAATAGTGGCTTACAATTTTTGGCCAAACTGGACACTGATTTATTTATTTTAACTAAATCTTCACATTCGGGCACCTATAGCAATTAAACCGTGAGGAATTTTAAGATGATGCAAACTAGAGTCTTGTCACATTTTGTCTGTAGATTC
>VDFB02105785.1:580505407-580543724 GCA_007258455.2 Sequoia sempervirens
TTGAGGGTAGAGGGTAGAGGGTAGAGGGTTTAGGGTTTAGGGTTTAAGGGTTTAAGGGTTTAGGGTTCAAGGTTTATGGTTTAAGGCTAGAGGGTAGAGGGTAGAGGGTTAAGGGTAGAGTGTAAAGGGTTTAGGGGTTTAGGGTTTAGGGTTTGAGGGTTTAAGGGTAGAGGGTTGAGGATAGAGGGTTTAGCGTTTAAGGGTTGAGGGTTGAGGGTAGAGGGGGCATTTGATGTTTTTAGGTTTTAGGGTTTAGGGTTTATGGATTACAATTTACGGTTTAAGGGTAGAGGGCGTAGGGTTGAGGGTTGAGGTTTTTAGGGCTTAAGGGTTGAGGGTAAAGGGTAGAGGGTAGAGGGTAGAGGGTTTATGGTTTAGGGTTTAGGGTTCAAGTTTTATGGTTTAAGGGTAGAGGGTAGAGAGTAGAGGGTAGAGGTTTAAGGGTTGAGGGTTGAGGGTAGAGGGTAGAGGGTAGAGAGGTAGAGGGTGTAGGGTTGAGAGAGGGAGAGGGTGTAGGGTTGAGAGTGAGAGTGGGGGTTTGAGGGTAGAGGGTAGAGGTTTTAGGGGTTTACGGTTTAGGGTTTAAGGGTTTAAGGGTTTAGTGTTAGGGGGTTTATGGTTTAAGGGTAGAGGTTGAGGGTTAAGGGGTAAGAGGTGAGAGGGTTTAGAGTTTAGGGTTTTTTTTTTAGGGTTTAGGGTTTAAGGGTTGAGGGTTGAGGGTTTAAGCGTTGAGGATTGAGGGTTGAGGGTTGAGGGTTTAGGGGTTTAGGGTTTAGGGTTTAAGGGTTTAAGGGTAGAGGGTTGAGGGTACAGGGTTTATGGTTTATGGGTAGAGGATAGAGGGTAGAGGGTTAAGGGTAAAGGGTTTAGGGGTTTAGGTTTTAGAGTTTAAGGGTTTAAGGGTAGAGGGTTGAGGGTAGAGGGTTGAGGGTTTAATGGTTGAGGGTTGAGGGTTGAGGCAGAGTTTTTAGACTTTAGGCTTTAAGGATTAAGAGTGAAGGGTAGAGGGTTTAGGGATTACAATTTATGGTTTAAGGGTAGAGGGTGTAGGGTTGAGGGTTGAGGGTTGAGAGTTAAGGGTAGAGGGTAGAGGGTTTAGGGGTTTAGGGTTTAAGGGTTTAAGGGTTTATGGGTAGAGGGTTGAGGGTAGAGTGTTTAGGGTTTAAGGGTTGAGGGTTGAGGGTTGAGGGTAGAGGGTTTAGGGGTTTAGTGTTTAGGGTTTAAGGGTTTAAGGGTTTAGGGTTTAGGGTAGAGGGTTTAGGGTTTAAGGGTAGAGGGTTGAGGGTTAAAGAATTGTAGAGGGTAGAGGGTTTAGGGGTTTAGGGTTTTAGGGTTTAGGGTTTAGGGTTGAGGTTGAGGGTTTAGGGTTTATGGTTTAAGGGTTGAGGGTTGAGGGTTGAGGGTTTAGGGGTTTAGGGTTTAGGGTTTAGAGTTTAAGGGTTTAAGGGTTGAGGGTATAGGGTTTAGGCTTCAGGGTTTATGGTTTAAGGGTAGAGGGTAGAGGGTTAAGGGTAGAGGGTTTAGGGGTTAAGGTTTTAGATTTTAAGGGTTTAAGGGTAGAGGAATGAGGGTAGAGGGTTTATGGTTTAAGGGTTGAGGGTTGAGGGTTGAGGGTTGAGGGTAGAGTTTTTAGGGTTTACGGTTTAGGGATTAAGGGTGAAGGGTAGAGGGTTTAGGGTTTAGCGATTACAATTTATGGTTTAAGGGTAGAGGGTAGAGGGTTAATTGTAGAGGGTATAGGGTACAGAGTTTAGGGGTTTAGGGTTTAAGGGTAGAGGGTTGAGGGTAGAGTGTTTAGGGTTTAAGGGTTGAGGGTTGAGGGTTGAGGGTAGAGTTTTTAGGGGTTTAGGGTTTAGGGTTTAGGGTTTAAGGGTTTAAGGGTTTAAGGGTTGAGGGTTGAGGGTAGAGGGTTTAGCATTTAAGGGTTGAGGATTGAGGGTTGAGGGTTGAGGTTTGAGGGTTGAGGGTTGAGGGTTGAGGGTAGATGGTAGAGGGTTTAAGGGTTTAGGGTATAGGGTTTAAGGTTTTAGGGTTTATGTTTTAAGCGTTGAGGGTTTAGGATAGTGGGTTGAGGGTAGAGGGTAGAGGGTAGAAGGTAGAGGTTGTAGGGTTGAGTGAGAGAGAGGGGGGTTGAGGGTTTAAGAGTTTTAGGGTTTAAGATTTTCGGTTTAAGGTTAGAGAGTGTAGAGTCAAGAGAGAGAGTGGGGGTTGAGGGTTTAGAGATAGAGACAGAGAGAGTGAGAGGGTTAAGAGTTTTAGGGTTGAGGGTCAAGGGTTGAAGGTAGAGGGTTGAGGGTTGAGATTAGAGGGTGTAGTGTTGAGAGAGGGGGGGTTGAGGGTTTAAGGGTTTAAGGGTTGAGGGTTGAGGGTCAAGGGTAGAGGGTAGAGAGAGAGAGATAGGGTTGAGGGTTTTAGGGTTGAGGGTAGAGGGTTAAGGGTAGAGGGTAGATAGTTTAAGGGTTAATGGTTTAAGGTTTGAGGGTGGAGGGTTGAGGGTTGAGGGTATAGGGTATAGGTTAGAGGGTTGAGGGTAGAGGGTAGAGGGTTTAGGGTTGAGAGAGGGGGCATTGAGGTTTTTAGGGTTTACGATTTACGGTTTAAGGGTAGAGGGTAGACAAATTTATTTAACTCCAACCCCTCTCCCATTGTGAGGTCTTTCCCCCTACCCTAGTTGGATAACTCTCTATCCCTCTCAAGTCTCTATCGCTCTTAGGTCTTAGTCCCTACCACACTACTAGGACTAATCTCTCTCACTCATATCCCCTCTCCCTCTATCTCAAGTCTCACTCCCTTCCTATTAATATTGTGAAAGCATTTCAAAGCACCAAATTGTCGCTTGCCAAATTTGGCGCTCTCCAAATTTGGAGCTCTCCAAATTTGGCGCTCTCTAAATTTGGCGAGTGCCAAATGTGTTTTTTACCTTGAAATAGTAAAATAGGGGTTGACCCCATGATTCAGGCCCACATGCTTCTACTTTTGTCTAGTTCAACGCTTTATCCGATAGAGAAAAGCCTTTTTTATGGAATTGACTCCCTATTGTACCAATCTATGCTTGATCCATCACCTTTTTGCCACCAATTTGCATGCCAAACAACGTAGATGAAGACATTTTGAAGATTCTACATCATTTTACATTATCTCATTTAATATATTCATTTTGGTAATATTGAAATGTTTATATTTAGTATGTTTGTTTATTTTTGACAATAATCTAAATTCCTTTAATGATTTTATTAATCATAACAATTGGACATAGAATTCAACATTGAATTAGATGGGAGTTGCATAAAAAAGGTTTAATTTTTATGAATTTCAAGAAAAAATGAAAACCATGACATAATTTAGATGAATTCATGTTTAAACTTATATAAACAACATTAACTTAACACAAATTTTCTTATGAATTCTATTTGCATTTCTTATAGTAGTCAATTTCCAGCATGCTTACATAAACAAATTCAACTTAACACAAGTTCTTTTGTTTTGTTTTGACAATTTATAGACCATTCATTTGATGATTTTATTAATCTTCATTTTTACATATATAATGGAACATTAAATTCATTATTACTGATGGTTGAGGGAAAAAAATTATTTTCAACTAATTTGGAAAACCTAAGAGCTTTCATCAGTGTTAATGTGCAAGTTTAATTTGGAAAACCTAAGATCTTTACAAAGGGGACCTATTGGAAACTCCTCCTCAGTCCTAAAACTCAATTGGGAAGCAACAACTAGTTAACAAAAGCTCCAATTTCACCATTTATTTGTAGTGACACGCTTTCGAAGACATCTAAACAAGAAACCCTCATTTTAGGCAATTTACATGGGGGTTTATTAAAAAAATATATCCTAGACCTTTTCTAGCCCAAAAAATACTTCAAACACCCATAATTATGTCTTCATATGCTTATAAGTTCATTCACCAACGTCTATCATCAATATTTCACCAAACCCTAGTTCAAAACATCCATTTTCAAGAAAAATTTGCACAAAAACCTTCAGGACAACAACACAAAAATCCTTCAAACATCTTCCCTACTCCAATAAACCATGTACACACCTAAATAATTCCCTACTAAGGCAAACACCAAGTTACAGAACAAAATTGTGGGTGGAATGGCTTAAAATGTCATTTTCATACACTCAAAACCCTTAAAACAAGGTATACAAACTTGTCCTATGTAATTTGTCTCTAAAATGCACAAAAAATTTTGAAATCAATCTAAACCAAGTCTAAAATGGTGTTAGGCCTGCTTCCCACAAGATTCACTCCATGAAAGATAAAAAAAAATTTGGTACGTAACTGTACAGATCAAAGAAACTTCAAATTTTCTAGAAAATACACAAAAATAGAGGGTGTTTCAATTAATTCTCTTCTCAAAATTACATGCCAACCTCTCCTTGAAATTTTTTTCTAAATACCATTTTACCCTCCTTGACAACTTTTGTCTAAATTGACAACTTTTTTACATGATTTGCAACTTTTACATTTGTTGCCCAAAGTGACTCAAATAACCACAAAATGCAATGTAATCAGTGGTATGGATATGTTTCAAAAAATGCAATACAAGTTCTTTTCTTGTGGTATGAAGGTAGATTTATGTATGAAAAATTTTGTAGCATATAGACATGTTTGGTAATTCCAAATAGTTCGCTGCCTTCTTTCATAAAATGCTTTGGTGTGTTCAATAAAATGCAATGTAATCAGCATTATCAATATGTTTCATAAAATGCATTACTTACTTTTGTTCTATGTGTGATTGTGAATATGGAGCATTCAACGTCATGTCGAGGAGATGACCAAAGCCTCTAACACCAAAAGAACGTGTAGTAAAAAATGCAAGGAAAAGAGAATAAAAAATTACAGCTCGTGAAGCAAAAGAATTGCAGCCCATACAACTAGAAATTCTTGTGCAATCTAAGAGAGATGTACAATTGGAAAAACAAAGGGAATGAATGAAAAAAGTTTGTGTAAGGACACAAATCAATCCCCAAGTTGGAGGCACATCATCAACCATAGGTGAAGTTCAATGCACATCTCCAGTTGAAGACACACCAGCAACAACATGTGGTCTTCCAAGTACATTGGAAATCACATCTATAGTTGAAGACACACCATCAACAACATTGTGTTTTGAAAGTACATCAGAAAAGAAAGCCTCCATTTGAAGTCACTCCACAAATTAAATCTCAAGTTGGAGGTACAACATCCTTTACATGTCAATCTCAAGGTATGTCATCAATTGCACCTTTGATTGAAGGTAAGCGATCTATCCCCGATGTTGTTGACACAAATTTACATTTGAGAACTCCTCTGAGAGTTTTGCATAGAAAACCTAGATTTTTTATCTTGATATTGATTCCAATGTTTTGAAATGGATGCCTAATAAGATGTCAAAATGTACATGTCAAAGAGTTGCACAAAGGATATGGAGTTTTTTTTTTTAGAAGCTAAGTGAGGGTGGAAGATTCCAACTATTTGTTGAAATGATGAGGCAACTCAAATTTAGGCCCACCATGAAGGCTCTTGGGCTGAGATTTTTGAATGACTCTATTCCATTGTAAATAACTTGATGAGTGCATACAAGGGTGTGGGTTCTACCTCGCGCACAAAGGATAGTTGTGCCACAAGACGTGTGATGACAACAACATTTTTAAGTAGTCAAACAAGGAACAAGGTGAACCTTACAAAGACAAGTAAGTCTTTGAAAATAAGTAGATCATCTCTAATGAGAGCCAAAGGAAGGCATGAAAGATTGGAGGATCCAAATAGCAATGAGTTATGGGCATTCTCGGGTAGAGTGCCATGGAAAGATAAAAGAATTGCTCAAGGCTTGAGATCTTTAATAGTTGATTATTGGAAGGATAACACAAGGACCTCTCCTAATCAAAGAGATGTTGTAAGAAGGAGAATTGGTAGTAAAATCCATGAGCCACATCCAAAGCATTATTTGGATACCACTCAAACCCAATTTTTGTTGATTTTGTACAAAATTTTCCTGAAATTAAAATATGTCAAAAGTATTTTGAAATGCTAAAGACTTTTTATGTCAAAATAAATCACACACACACTACTTGTTGTTGTAGAGTACATATTGAGTTTTCTAACCATTATGATGTTTATCGACATATATGTGTAGATATGCATACTGGCAATGTTTTGCAAGAATGTAACATAAGGCCTCCACCTAAATCCTCAAGGGAATTCTTATCTTCCATTTTATGTGAAAGAGAGGATCGTCAAAAAAAATTTAAGTCATGTTTGGATGGCACATGTGATCATTGTGGTGGCATGCAACATTTTCCAATTTGCAAACACATGGCTAGTACACACACAATTGGAGACAAAATTATCGAATTTGAAAAATACAAGACAGTGGCCTACAGTCTAAAAGATGAGAAAGAAGCAAAGAAGTGTGAATTGGTCAATGATAAGATTCTAGTATATCAGTTTATGGGAATTTTCTATGATTAGGTGGTGTATGAGTATGCAAGGAATACACATAGAGATCAATGGTTGGACTCACAGTTCAAGTTATGCAAGGACACGTTTCCACTTCACAACATCATTTTAGTTGTTGACTTCACAGAGAACTACACACTACAACCATAAAATGAGGTGCAATCACACTACTACAACTCCACACAGGTTGCTATATTTGTGCATATAGAATTCATTCATGCAAATGATAGTACAGAGGATAACAGGAAAGTATTGAGGGAGTGTCACTTTTACATCAGTGATGATCACACACATTCTACCGAGTTTGTGCAAGGTTGATTTCAGATGTTCTATGTTGATCTAGCTAGTAGGGTCATATCATTCTGTCAACATATCATATGGTCGAATAATTGTACATCACAATTCAAAAATGTCAAAATGTTTAAATGGTTGAGCAGGATGCATAGGATCAATGGTGTTCAACATATGTGGAACTTCTCAGAGGACAGGCATGGAAAGGGGGAGCATAATGGAGTAGGTGCATGTATCAAAAAATCCCTAGCATGAGAAGAGTTAAAGTACAAAGACAGTGTAAAGTTGACAGATGCAAGATCAATTGTCCAGTGGTGCAATCATGCAATGGGTCTAGGTAGTCAAGGTAATTCCTTAGTTCGTAGGTTTTTTCATTTAGTAGATATACTAACATTGAAAAATATGAGGATTTTTGTACACTAATAGGATCGAGTGAGCTACACTCTTTTAGAAACTCCAATGCAGGTACATGGACTATCCATATGTGGAAGATGGCATGCTTTTGTTCTACATGTACACTTCAAGCATGGAATGATTGTGAGTCAAGAGAGTGGGTTGATGAATGGTTTGTAAGAATTCTAACCCCACTTGACACTTATTAGCTCCTGATGGCTCTACAAATCATAGAGATGCAATCATCCATTGACTTTGATCATGTATCGGACCTTGTAGAACCAGGCAATATATCTTACTTACAGGTTTTATTTTGGTGTTCATTAAATACATCTAACAAGATGAACATATCAATGTAGGGTACGTATATGCAGTGATTGTAAATGAAGACAATGAGGATGGTACAGTTATTACTTGTGTTGTTGTATCGAGGCCAAAAAGAAATTGGAGGCCCCAATTATAGAAGGAGAAAACATAGAATATCCTATAGGTTTGGTGGTTGTTACTAGAACATGGATTAGAAGGTACCCAGTTAACAATGTTGCAGTTTGGTTGTTTGAAGACTTCGACATGCATCAGAAGATTCTTCGCTACTCGAACCTTGTCGTCACCACCAACATTCATTTGATCAAATATAAGGGCAGAACTGTGAACAAGAACTTGTGGAAAGTGTGTGAGTCTGACCACAAGGCAATACTTGAGACAATAAAGACAAGAGTAGACCCAAATGGTTCCTTGGATTGATTGGTAAGTATTCACATTGAATTTGTAAATTCATGTTATTGATCATTGCTTTATTTCAAGCATTTAAGTTTGATTGTATAAGGGTTTTCAAAATTGCATTAATGTAGATATGCAAAATGATGGTTATATGTTGCTCTCTATTTGGTGCAGGGGCACCAAGCTTCGGTGGTTGTCATTAGGGTGATGAAGTATTTTTTTGGCTTGGATAAGGTCAAGTAGACCATTTATTGATGTAATAAGTATTTTTTATTGGTTATTAGTGAGTTAGAAGGTTTTAGTTGCAAATTTGCTAAATTAGTGCAAAGTGTCATTTTTCAAAATTTGAAGTGCAAGAAATGCAAAGTGGGGAAGTTGAATGTTCAAGGAAGGCCAAAGGTCACTTGTGGCATTAGTTTTCAATCAATTCTTGATTAAGGGAGTTGAATATATGTATGTGAATATCGAATGAAGGAGTGTGTGGAGAAGAGTGGAATATTTTGTACAAGCATTGATCAATAAAGCCTTGTTTTCTTTGTAAATCTGAGTTTGTTTTTCTCTTTTTCAATACTTTAGCAATCAATTGCAGGGGCCCGTACTAGAGGGAATTGAATAAAAGTGATTTTATTTGGGTAGAGGGATGTGTTAGCCACTTTTTTTTTTTGTGGTATTGAAATCCATCTTGTTTTGAGCTCTTAGGGTAGATTTTACTATAGGTGGGTCTAGAAGTCTAAATTTCAAGTTTTGAGGTCATCAAGTGATTTAATGGCTCATTCCACCTAATGTATATATTGTAGCTTAGTGGAATGAGTCCATTAGGTGGGGAATATGTTAGAAAATTATTCTTGGAGCAGGGGAGATCATTTTGGAGTGATGGCATGTAGCCTTGGGTGTGAAAATGTGTGATTTTGAGTGAATTTGAGTGGTTTTAGAGTGTGAATGGATGAAATCCTTTGGGGCAGTCATTTGTGAGAGTCTTTTGAGCATGTACAGAAATCATATGCTTCTTTTGGGGTTTGTAATGTGAGAGTTAATTGTGGGAAGAGTTATTTTCAATAATTCTCCTTGGAAAACCTAGGTTTGGTGGCTTGAGAGTGAGGGTTTAGTGGATTGGTAGCTTGGTGAGTGGTTGGAGCTCTTAAAATTGTGAAATATTAAGGTTGTTAACCTATTTAATTACTATTATAATTCAATGTATATTGATTTTGATGTTAATTATTCAATTTTAAATTATATAATATAACTAATCTAAATTGTGGTTTGAATTTTTCTTGTGTAGTTACCTTCAGAGCCAAAGAGTGCTTCAAAGAGGCTCCATTTTGATGATCCACTAGTAGTTTAGGATGAGATAGACATTTTGGCATGTATATTTTGAATAGATATAGAGATGGCATATGCCACATTTTGTAAAACTTTGTTTGAGTTCGCGTTGATGCCATTTTTGTATATGGACATACACTTGATTATTGGATAATTTGATATATAGAAGTTGAGAATCGAAATAATTTTTTCGTCATGTGCATGTTTAAATTGTTCAAAAATTTATTATTGAGCAATGGTTAAACATCAATGCATACAATAGCATAAAAAATAATGGTTATATTATATAGTTGACAATAAAAAATAATGATTAATGATTAAATTATATCATATATTGGTTAGTTTTATTATGGTTAAATTATATAGTTTAAACAACTTTGAAGACAAGAACAATGGTAAAGTTTAACATTTTAACTTTAAAGTTTAAATACACAAATATCATTGTCTCACACTACATATTTCATATTGCACTATCATTACATATTGAAATTTTAAAAATATCATAGTTTTGTGTTGATAAACATGCCAAAGTGATGTAGAGCAAGGTGGAAAACTCTCAACAAACCAATTACCCTTTAATCTTCCTTCCAGACACAAAACACCATTGAAAAGTCATGACCAAGGTACATAAGCACTAAATCAATAATCATCTTCCAATGAAACACTCACCAACACTCCAAAACTCAAAACCCTCACTTTTAACAAGTTTCAAAGGGGGTTTATTGAAAACCTCACCTCCAAACCTCTCCTCACTATTTCAATGCCTCAAAAACCTTCAAATATGTCTACCCTTGCTTAATTAACTCTTACAAAGTTCTGCCCCAATTGTTCTCCATCACTACCTACTCTTAACCTCCAAATTTCACTCAAAACACACATTCCTGACAACTAGGCATCATGCCCAAACCCCCAAATGGCCACCCCTACTCCTGAAATTATGCACACATGCCCCCTATACCTAATTATGCCATTCCACTGAGTTACAGTAGAATACAATGGATGGAAAAGACATTTGGTGGAAATTTCCACCCTGCCCCTATGGAAAAAGCATGAATTTAGGCCTAGGAGGCATAGCTTGAAGTAGCAGATTAAAGCAATAGTTTGGAAGAAAGTTAGAACCTAGTTGTTTGAGTGTTATCAGGTGGATTTTGATGTGATAGAAGGTCTGCAAAGGCATGGTAGGTCATTTGGATGTTTGGGCTTGAAGCCCTAGTTGAACAAAGAGTGATAATGGGTGAAATTGAGAGGTTTTAAGAAGGAAATGTGTGAGAAATTTTGGGGCAACATAATTTGAAGGTGAATTAAGTTTGTGCAGGGTGAAATAAGGTGTTTGAAAATATTTTGAGGTTGAATGAGGTCTGGAGATGGGCTTTTCAATAAACGCCTGCTTATTTGGTGAAAAATGAGGGTTTAATGAAAGAGGGTCTTAGCAAATGAGTTTTGACTCTGTGGTTGAAAAATTTGTGGTTTTGGAGGAATTTTGAGGACTTTCCAATGGTATTTTGAGTGGGCAGCAAGATTGAAGGAGAGTTCCTATGTTAAAGTGGGCTAATTAGAGCCCCTTTCAGAGAATTCAAGGTCAATTTGATGGCATTGTTCCAAAGTAAGTAAATGTGATTTTGTGATATGTTTAAAAGTGCCCTAATGGGTTCCTAAAATGGTACTTATTTTGTGGCTTTGAGTGGTCTCTTCAAAGTTGTGAGAGGAAAACCTAGGTTGCACACCTACAAGACTGAACAGTCAAGTTGAGAAGAGTCACCCTTGTTAGGGTTTGAAGGCTGGAAGTTTGATTTCTTCAAGTGAAATTTAGTTTGGATATTTGTGGACCTCCCTTTCATTACATCACAAAGGATCTTATTCATGACCAAAAACATTAAGACACCCTAAGCACTAACTCGTGCAAGGGCACCAAGAGCATTTTATGCAAATGTTGGCAATTGAGGTCTTTTAGTTCTTTAGGGGTATTTGAGTCTTTTTTTACAAACAGTAAGGTCATTTAGACCATTTTATGATGTAAGGAGTCCTTTTATAGGTATTTAGGTGGTTGGAAGGTCTAAGTTGCAAAATATTGCAAAAATTACAAAAGTGTGTAAAAGTTGTCAAAATTGCAACTTATTGTCAAATGGTTTAAGTTCAAGAGTCATCTTGTTGTCGTTCATGAGGAAAGTAGTTGGAATTTGTTTAGTCATGTTTAGGCATTGTCCTCTTTCACACCCAAACCTGCTGAATCACTCTGAGCTATGTTCAACCGATTGAATCCCTTACGAGTCTAAAGTGCAAAATGGCTGTAAACCTCAACATGGCGTTACTCAGACACCATGACTCTTAGAAACTTCTCATCTAAGCCTATGGAATCATGTTGAGCCCCTCTACAATAACCCCTCTTAGTTTTCACTATCTCAGAGTCATTTTCCTATGGCGACAAGATTTCACTTGGGGAAATAGTTGTCAAATGCAAGTAGTGCAAAGTTACAAATTGGTGAAACTTTCGTTCTGCAACTCATGTGACCAAACTAACTATTCTAACATGTTTGAGTGGGTATGTTTACGCTAGGAATGGTCCTCTTTCACATCCAAACATGCCGAATTGCTCTGAGCTAGGTTCAACCAGTTGAATCCCTTAAGAGTTTGAAGTGCAAAATGGCTGCAAACTTCAGCATGATGTTACTCGGACACCATGATGCTTAGAAAATTCTCATCTGAGCTTATGGGATCATGTTGATCCCCTCTACAATAATCTCTTTTAGTTTAATCTATCTCAGAGGTTTTTTCCTATAGCGGTGAGATTTCGCTTGGGGAAAAAGTTGTCAAATGCAAGTAGTGCAAAGTTGCAAAGTGGTACAACTTTCATTATACAACTCGTGTGACCAAACCAACTATTCCAACATGTCTGAGTGGGTAATTTTACGCTAGTAATTCTCCTCTTTCACACCCAAACGCACTAAATTTCTCTGAGCTACGTTCAACCGGCTGAATCCCTTAAGAGTATGAAATGCAAAATGGCTACAAAATTCATCATGACATTGCTCAGACACCATGACGCTTAGAAATTTATCTTATAAGCCTATGGGATCTTGTTGAGCCCCTCTACAATAACCTCTCTCAATTTTTTCTATCTCAGAGGCATTTCCTGTGGCGGCAAGATTTCGCTTGAGAAATAAGTTATCAAATGCAAGTAGTGCAAAGTGGTGTAACTTTCATTCTGCAACTCGTATGACCAAACTAACTATTTCAATGCATTCGAGTGGCTACGTTTACACTAGGCATGGTCCTCTTTCACACCCAAATGCGCTGAATCACTTCGAGCTACATTCAACCAGTTGAATCCTTTAAGAGTCTGAAGTGCAAAATGGCTGCAAAATTCAGTATGACATTACTAAGACACTATGATGCTTAGAAACTTCTTTTCTAAGCCTATGAGATCATGTTGAGCCCCTCTACAATAACCTCTCTTAGTTTTCTCTATCTTGGAGGCATTTTCCTGTGGTGGCGAGATTTTGCTTGGGAAAAAGTTGTCAAATGCAAGTAGTGCAAAGTTGCAAAGTGGTGCAACTTTCATTTTGCAACTTGTGTGACTAAATTAACTATTCCAAAATATCCGAGTGGGTACGTTTACATTAGGAATGGTCCTATTTCACACCAAAACCCATCGAATTGCTCCGAGCTACATTCAACTGGCTGAATCTCTTAAGAGTTTGAAGTGCAAAATGGCTGAAAACTTCAGCATGACATTACACAGACACTGTGATGTTTAGAAAATTCTCATCTAAGCATATGAGATTATGTTGAGACCCTCTATAATAAAATCTCTTATTTTTTTCTAGCTCAGAGGTTTTTTCCTGTGGTGGTGAGATTTTGCTTGGCAAAAAAACTTGTCAAATGCAAGTAGTACAAAGTTGCAAAGTGGTGCAACTTTCATTCTGCAACTCATGTGATCAAACTAACTATTCCAACACATTTGAGTGGATATATTTACACTGATTATGGTCCTCTTTCACACCCAAACATGTTGAATCACTCTGAGCTACGTTCAACCGACTGAATCCCTTAAGAGTCTAACGTGCAAAATGGCTGCAGACTTCATCATGACGTTACTCAGACACCATGATGCTTAGAAAATTATTGACTGAGCCTATGGGATCATGTTGAGCCCCTCTACAATAACCTCTCTCGGTTTTCACTATCTCGAAGGCATTTTCATGTGGCAGCAAGATTTCGCTTGGGGAAAAAGTTGTCAAATGTAAGTAGTGCAAAGTTGCATAGTGGTGCAACTTTCATTCTGCAACTCGTGTGACCAAACTAACTATTCCAACACATCTAAGTGGATACTTTTCCACTATGCATGGTCCTCTTTTGCACCCAAATGTGTCAAATCACTCTAAGCTATGTTCAACTAACTGAATCCCTTAAGAGTATGAAGTGCAAAATGGTTGAAAACTTCAACATGACGTTACTCGAACACCGTGATGATTAGAAACTTCTCATCTAATCCTATTGGATTGTGTTGAGCCCCTCTACAATAACCTCTCTCAGTTTTTTCTATATCGGAGGCGTTTTCCTATGGCGGTGAGATTTCACTTGGGGGAAAATATGTCAAATGCAAGTAGTGCAAAGTTGTAAAGTGGTGCAACTTTCATTTTGCCACTCGTGTGACCAAACTAATTGTTCCAATGGGTCTGAGTGGCTATGTTTACTCTAGGAATGGTCTTGTTTTGCACCCAAATGCACCAAATTGTTCTGAGCTATGTTCAACTGGTTGAATCCCTTAAGAGTCTGAAGTGCAAAATGGCTGCAAACTTCAGCATGGCATTGCTCAGACACCGTGATGCTTAGAAACTTCTCATCTAAGCCTATGAAATCATGTTGAGCACCTCTATAATAACCACTCTTATTTTTCACTATCTCAGAGGCATTTTCCTTTGGCGGCGAGATTTTGTTTGGGGAAAAAGTTGTCAAATGCAAGTAGTGCAAAGTTGCAAAGTGGTGTAACTTTCGTTCTACAACTCGTGTGGCCAAACTAACTATTCCAACACATCCAAGTGGGTACATTTATGCTAGGCATGATCCTCTTTCACACTCAAAGGCGTTGAATCGCTTTGAGCTACGTTCAACCGGTTGAATCCCTTAAAAGTCTAAAATGCAAAATGGTTGCAAACTTCAGCATGACATTACTCAGACACTGTGATTCTTAGAAAACTTCTCATCTAAGCCTATGAGATTGTGTTGATCCAATCTACAATAATATCTCTCATTTTTCACTATCTAAGAGGTGTTTTCTTGTGGTAGTGATATTTTGCTTGGGGAGAAAGTTATCAAATGCAAATAGTGCAAAGTTGCAAAGTGGTGCAACTTTTGTTCTACAACTCGTTTGACCAAACTAACTATTCCAACGCATCTAAGTAGGTATGTTAATGCTAGGCATGGTCCTCTTTCACACTCAAACACACAAATCACTCTGAGCTATGTTCAACTGGCTGAATCCCTTAAGAGTCTGAAGTGAAAAATGGCTGCAAACTTTAGCATGACGTTACTTGGACACCGTGACGCTTAGAAACTTCTCATCTGAGCCTATGAGATCATGTTGATCCCCTTTACAATAACCTCTCTTGGTTTTCATTTGGAAGGAAAATAAGCATGTCTAAGTCAAGAGCAAGTTCACCCAATCTTGCCAAGGCACAAGCAAAGTCCGCCATGCCCGTGGTCAAGGAAAATGTCCAAGATGATGCAAAGTCCACTTGGGTAAGAAAAGGTATGTACAAACTATTGTCAAGTCTACCCTTGGCTTGAATAATGCTTGTCCAAGACAAAGGTAAAGTCTTCCCAACTCAAAGCACACATGGAAAAGACAACGTAAAGTCATCCTAGCTCAAAGCATACATGGCAAAGACAACTTAAAGTCTACCTCAAGCTGAAAATAGGAGATGGAAAATATATCTTGAAGTTCACCTTAGGACAAGATCAAAGGGGACATCCAACATGCGGAGATGGTGCCTCTTCATCTTCCAACCAATCAAACTGTTCCAAGCTAGCATGTCTAGGTTCAGTGAACCTGACACTTCATAATGCAACAACTTTTTATTGTTGGTTTATATTTAGCAGAAGGACAAGTGTCCCCAAATGTAATTTTCTCATTGTTCAAGAGGTAGTTAGTTGTGACAACCCTAATTAGGGTTTTATTTCTTAATCTCTGTCATTGATTTGAAATCAATCTTGTCCATTGAATTGTATTCGAGGAGCTTATAAATTGAGCTCACCCCTCATATGTAAAACATGGGAGCATCCATCGCATACTACCAATTCACTACCTTGTCTATGCTTTCGCTTACTATTATGCTTTGATAGATTTTTTCCAAGCATCCATCACTTTTTTCAAAGCACTTGTTGTAGGCTCTTAGCCATAGTAGCAAGACAATGAACTGTTTGATAAAATTCTTTGGTAGACATGTATGAAAAATGTGGTAGCATAGACAAGGTAGTAAACTATTTAAGAAAATGCCTCAAAGAAATTTGGTCTCATGGTGATGGAATGCCATGACAATCTAGGGAATTTTCTTGTCATGGAATTTCATCACCATGAGACCACATTTCTTTGAGGAATTTTTTCAAATAGTTCGCTACCTTGTCTATTCTATTGCTTACTATTATGCTTTGATGGATTTTTTCCAAGCATCCATATAGCTTGTTTGAAAGCACCTATTTTAGAATTTTAGCAACAGCAGCAAGGTAGTGAATTGATTGATAAAATGCTTTGGTAGACATGTATGAAAAATGTGGTAGCATAAGCAAGACAGTGAACTATTTGAAAAAAAATCCTCAAAGAAATGTGTTCTCTTGGTGATGGAATGCCATGACAAGCACATTGAGACCACATTTCTTTGGGGAATTTTTTTGAATAGTTCACTGCCTTGTCTATGCTATTGCTTCTTATTATGCTTTAATATATTTTTTTCAAGCATCCATAGCTTGTTTGCAATCACCTATTTTAGGCTTTAGCCATAGCAACAAGGCAGTGAATTGTTTGATAAAATGCTTTGGTAAACATGTACAAAAAATGTGGTAGCATAGACAAGGCAATGAATTGTTTGGAAAAATGCCTCAAGGAAATGTGGTCTCATGGTGATGGAATGACATGAAAATCCATAGAAATTTTCATGTCATGGCATTCCATCACCATGAGACCACATTTATTTCAAGCATTTTTTTCAAGCAGTTCATTACCTTGTCTATAGTATTGCTTGCTATTATGCTTTTGATAGATTTTTTCCAAGCATCCATAGCTTGTTCGAAAGCACTTGTTTTATGATTTTAGCCATAGCAACAAGGCAGTGAACTATTTGAAAAATACTTTGTAGACATGTATGAAAAATGTGGTAACATAGACAAGGCAGTGAACTATTTGATAAAATACATCAAAGAAATTTGGCCTCATAGAATGCCATAATAAGAAAATGCAATTGGAAGTTGCTCCTACTTATTAGCTATGCAATGTGAAGTAATTGTACATAACTACTTAGGTTGACTTTGTAAAAACTATATTGTAATTGAAATTTTGTCATCTATCAGCATCTAGTTATTAGTTATGCAGTGTGAAGTAATGCTTTGACTTTGAAAGATGTGCAATAAAATATAATCAACAATATGAATATAAACTACAAAAAATATTTTTTACAATTCATTAGTTAAAATCTTTATTTTATTTTCTCTCTATATCTCTATATGCTATGGAAATACCTTTCAATTTCAAAATAAATAGATTTTATCTCTTGTTCTACAATATTTTTACTTTCTTTTTAAATATAATTTTTTCCCAACGTTTTAAAAAACTCTTATTTTTTTGGTTTTTCATTTTTTCCCCAAAATATTTTTTCTGCTATGCATTGGAAGCATGAAGCATACACGTGAATACACACACTATACATGAAGTATACATGTGAATAAGTGAAGAATACATTTGAATAAGTGATGCACAAGTAATTGAAGCATTCCAAATGATACAAACCATCAGGAATAGAGCTTTTTTACACAATACGCTTTAGATGGAGCTTATTGAGCAATCGACAGTAATTAATTAAGCATTAGATGTAAACAAAATCCATGCCTACAACATTCAAGCATATGATTTACACAATACGCATGATAACATCATTCAAGAATGGCTATTACTAGCAAAATAAGGATTTTTTACTCAAAAAGTCATAAGGTATACAATGATATATATTGATAAAAGTATATACAATATATCCAAAAAAGCCATACATGCTTAGTATAAAGGAGCCATATTATGGACATAAAATGTCACGTATATATTGATAGTACAAAACATGTGTTCCAAAATGTTACATAGGCATACAACAAACGACCCTAATACAATCATTTCCCTCTAGGGGAAGGAAATAGATCTCGTATTGCCTTTGAAATTTGGTTAGATGGAGTGACTGTTGGTTCTCTAGTCTTTTGAACACACTCACTAGTCCTCCTCTCTTCACTCTAGACCTTCAACTGATACAATAAAATGTAAAGATGTTAATACACAAAAATTGAATAGTGGAATGACATAATAACAAAATATAATCACTTACCGCATACAGATAGTCATCATTCACATTTACATCATTACCACGTCCACGACCTGGAGTGACAACCACCTGTAGCAACCATCATGATAGAAATTAAGCTACACAAAAGTATCGTGAAAATTTTCTATAATAGACCATAAAAGAGAAAATAAAATTTCAAATCGACCAATATGTTGCATATCTCTCTCAATGGATCATAACTGGTTATTGTTGCAGCAACTCCATGGTCCATCGTGCCACCAACATCACCAGGGTTGTCTGATGTCAACATCTGCAAATGATAAATGAAAGAGTAAATGGTATGGTGAACTATTAAATGTTAATGTGATGGGATTAGGAAGGAATAAAGGAACAAAAATTGAATTAGGAGAAGATAATGTGACACGATCAAGGAATACAAATGTAATGTTTGTGTTTCTCATCAATTTTTTAGATTTGTATATGCAAAGTTATGAAGATTAGCTAACATTGTTTTACAACACCATTATTGAATAAAGGCTACCTAAGTGTAAGTTGTTTGAGGAAATGAATTGCGAGGTGTGGAGGTTGAAGGTCCACCAGGAAACTATTTGAAATCCAAAGCATGTTATGAGACAAATATTCAAATATAACATTCAACTATTCAAATGCAATAATAATATCTTTAATACTAGTTGCATACTTGTGGACTCAATGTCGAGAATGAATAAAGGTTTGTAGGAATGGGGCACGTCTCATGAACACTCCAACCCTAAAATTTCATCATATTGAAATTCTACTAATTTACTTATTCTTAAATTTCAAAATATAATTTAATAAACAACATTAAATAAACTTGTTGAATTTT
Organism: Sequoia sempervirens; assembly: GCA_007258455.2. NCBI lineage: Eukaryota > Viridiplantae > Streptophyta > Pinopsida > Cupressales > Cupressaceae > Sequoia > Sequoia sempervirens. The sequence goes on from VDFB02105785.1 coordinate 580,523,997, forward strand.
ACCTCAGTGTGAATGTTGAATGTATCATTCAACAAATCATTTGTGAAATTCATCGCCTCTACAACTAATTTAGGTTGTGTAGTTGCATCCTGAGCACTCTTATAATCGTACATGCAAATTGTACCACAAGTGCCACAATGGTGGGGTGGAGCTCGGGGCCTATACGTCTCCTCCACACTAGGCTCTACTAGAGGCCTCACACACTATAAAATGGTCTGGGTGAGTGAGCCAATCAACTCCAACATGTCCACCTCTACACTATCCTTAACAATGGAATGAATGGAGACATGTTCCACCATGGGTCTGGCCAAGGGTCTCGGTGCCAACTATGGATTACGTCGTGCAACAAGTCTATCATGTGTGGAGCCCCCACCTCTACCCTGAAAGTCTAAGATGTCAAAATAATTTGGCATCTTATTGAGGATAAACTCACAATAGAGTTTCCTCAAAAAATTATTATGGTACCTCATGGTTATTGCATGGAGGTTGGTCAAATACCATCCACCACCGCTCCCAAAATTTATTTTTAATTAAATCATGGTGGCACCAATGGATGGGGAACCTCCTGCATGTATGAGACAAAGGTGCATTGGTTTTCAGGTCTGTAAATAGGGAACACAAGTCGACTTTTCTATTTTTTTGTTTTTTAACATCTGCATATGACAAACCTCTAGCATAATATTGTCTCATATCATGCCTCTTATTTGACAAAAAAATTATTTTCTCGCTCATTTCTCCTACATGAGATACAATTGACTTCAATGATTCAACAATCCCTCTCCTATAAGGGTGGGTTTCGGCATGCTCGGTTAATCTTACAATTAATTGTTCAATGTCTCTTTTATTGTTTTCAATTTGATTTAGAATATTTTCTTGTGTTCCTTGAGGATGCCTATGAATTGGTGGAGGAGTTTCAAGTTTTTCTTAAATAGGAGGTTCTTCCTCAGGGGGTGATTGTGAATTCTCAATGTTTGGAGGTGGACATTCATTCCCTGAGAATTAGAACAATATTTTATTATAAAAACCTATTTCAATCTACATTCTAAATCAAACTCGAAATAAATAGAATAAAATGCATACCTCTTCACAATCTTCGATGTCTCTAACGTGTTGGTGGCATCCTTGTGAAAAATAGCAAGCTAAGGATGCAAATAATGGATGATATTTGGCGAGCGCGAGTTGCAGACCTCAAATACTCCAAGCCAAGCCACGGGTTGAACTGAAATGAGGTTTCAAAATGTGTTTTTTTCTTTTATTTACCTTTTGCATTTGGCGCACACCAAATGGCCAATTTCGGCCTTTTTTGTGAATTTTTACAATTTGACACCTAAATTGTGTCACAGATTGGTGCACTTACCCATTTCCTTCGATGGATCTATCTAAAACTTGGTGAAATGGGGGCTCTTAAGTAGGTTTCAATGTTAAATTAATATTTAAGAGCAAGAAGCATAGTTTGATAGGGTTTTGTTTGCTACCCTAGTTGGAAATGCAAAAATTATGGCTTCAAGTTGATGGCTACAAGTAGGGGTTTGATGAAATTGAAGTGTTAAAGGTTAAAAGATGATTAGATTAGCATAGGAAGACCTTAAATGGTATGTTTGAAGTGCTGGAAAAGTAATTGGAAGCCTGGAATAGTGAAATCCATTAAACCCTCCTTGTTTCAAGCTAGGAAGGGGCATAACCAAGGGTTTTATTGTTTGGGTGAATTTTCTTTTGTTCCTCTGATAAAAATTGTTATTTTAGAGGTTTTTTCACCTAATTAAAGTTTTTTAATAGAGTTTGGAGGTTGGAAGAAGGTTTGGGTTGGAGTCACTTTGGAAAATAGGCCTAAATGAGCCTTGTTGTTGCAGGACAGTCAGTTTTAGGAGAATACTTTTCAAAAAAAGTATGTGTGATATCCTAATATGTTTGAGGAGGCCCAAATGGGTCCTTGAATCTGTGTTCTATTTTGGGACATTCAATAAGTTTTGAAATTTGTGACCATTTTTATCATTGTGGAATGCTACAAGCAAAACGACCTCTTATGAGTGGGTATTTGGAAAAGTGTGAGTTTAGTGTTTGATGGAACTTTATTTTGATTGAATCAGTCATTTTGATGATGTTTAAAGTGGTTTTGAGGGATAGGTAAGAGTTTGGTACTCTAATTAAAGTTTTGGGTATTGTGAGTCAAGTACCTTGTGAAGAGAATGATGAGTCCAAGTTGAATGAACAAACAAGAATTGTTTGAGTTTACTCAAGTTGTGATTGTTTGAAGGTTTTGGAACCCCTACCTCTACAACATATATTTTCTATGGGTGCAAAATATTTATTGGGGGATAAAAAAAAATTTGCTCACAATTATTCTCTGTATTTTTGTAGGGGCGTACACTTTTGACAGGGCATTGACTTTACAGTCCTTACCAGACTGTGTGTACCTGTCACTTCAAATCTCATCGGCCTCTAGTCCTTCCCATCTGATCTTTGGATGTTTTTCCCACCCGTCGTAAATCCTTGGTCGCCAACTCACACCCGTTAAGCGTCGGCCATTATCAAACCGTAGTTTGCAAGTTCTTTGGTGCCTTTTCATTTGATAAGCATTATCAAAATGTCAACATATTTCACTTGCGCATATCGACATACTCAGTGGATCTTTTTGGATTCATTGTGGCATTGAAATTTTTTGGGCGAGTCCTTGCTCTTTTCGTCAGCAACTATTTTTTCATTGGTGTGTAGTCTTTGATATCGAATCAAGGGCATACCTCAATATCAACATTCTTTTGTTGTACCAATCAACATTCACTTCCTTTCCAGGTGTCTCCCATCTATAGTGATTATCTATCAACTGGTGCTTTTGTTTGATACAGTTGGCTCATTCAAGTCTTCCTCCCATGTTTTGCTCCGTCCAATCTTTGGAGTTGATTCTCGGTGACCATTTACCAGCATCACATCTTACATTCATTGGTCAACATTCAATCCCCGAGCATTGCATCATTGACATACATCTCCGACATTTTTTTGTTGCTCCGATCAACAAACATTAAAGTTTTATTGTCAACATATACTCCATTGGTTGCATTGGATCGTAGAATGTCATTGATCAGTGGCCTGGTACTTTCCATCGATCGGCATTAGCATTTCTTCCCATGTGATTTCGGCCTATGTCACTAGAGTATATTCCGCAACTTTTACCAAATCAGAAAAATTCTTGGTCTGATCTCCATCGGCATCCATTCATCAACATACTTGGTGTGTCTTGCATCTGCAAGTTGGTTCAGCCATTATTGGCCTTTCAAGACTTTAGTACCAATACATTATCATTTTTTCACTATCATGCCCTTTATCCACAAGAACATGGTTATTTCACCTTGTATGCAATTGTCTTCTCATTGTCACATCAGTGTCATACTACTTCTACGTCAGCTCAAGTACCCGTCACCATCTCTTACAATCAATGATAAAATCTCTAAGTCATCGGCTGCTTCAGTATTGGTACGAAGGTTTTAAAATTTCACAGGGTTTCATTTTTTTTTTTGATGAATAGGCAACTATCTATATTAATTCAAATATAAAGATACATATTCACAAAAAAGGGTGGGTGGTAAAAAGGAACACCCCAAGAGTTAAATAGGCAATGCCCAAAAAAAGGAACAGATCATATGGGCTAAGCCCAGAAGTCCAAAATTACAAAGTAAATAAAAAAGGCCATTAAGTGGCCAAAGCAGTGCCAGCAGAGCCAGGAGGGTCCCTGTCATCCAATTTTTTCCCCCATACATCAGCGGGGTCTAGAGTGATGTCAAGAGGAGGACCCCAACCATCATCAACATCTTTTTTCTCTTTATCTTCTTCCTTATGTCAAGGCGAGATTGCAAGCACCAAACGCGAAAATGTTTTATCAATGACTGGCCCACCAAAGCCAGCAGCAGGAGGGTCATCAGAGGGCCACCTGGAACCACCACCGCCTCTCCCCGAAGCACTGCCAGAAGGCCACCCTTGGATAGCCCGCGATAGAGGAGAACGGTTTTGCCGAGGAGTGCGAGAATCCCACCAAGGCGGGGGTTGGGAATGGGGACACACAAAGCCACTCTACTGCCGGCCCCTGGAGGGAAATCAGTCACAGGAAGAGGTGGGCGAAGCGGGGACCTGAGCAATAGTACAAGGTGCACTACCCCAGTGGTCTAGGAGAACCTAGAGGTGAGCAACGTCAAGTGCAACTTTGTTAGCTTGCACTTGAGCCTGTAAAAGCTAATTCGAGAAATCATAGCTTTATCATATAAAGATACATGAATATCCATTTGAATATGTGAAAAAATGCAAGCATTTTTGTCTTTCCAAATATTGAAGAGAATTTCCACCCTAAAAGTGTGGTAAAGTTAGGTGAATTTTGTAGGAAATCTAGGAGAATCTCCTAGCAACACCATATGCCAGGAGAAAGGTTATGGCCGAAAGGGCCGAAAAAAGTCATGAATCCAAATCCAAAGTTGTTGGGCTCTGGGACAAAACTAGAAAAAATGCTTAAAATTCTCAGCTTGCCCACAAAAAGGACGAGGGTCCCGGATCCCCAGGTGAACCAGCCGAGATCCCACAAGCAAGCCTTGGAAAAGAATACACTAGGCAAAGTGGGCAAGCTTTGGCTCAACACTTGTAGACCAAGTGGTGGAAAATATTTTACACTAGACACAAGCGAGAGATTGAAGAAGCCACCTATGGTTCAAAATATGAATCATAGGAAAATGTGGTGAGAGCCACCTGTAACCAAGCTAAGGCTTGTAGTTCCTGAAAGGGGTGTCTAGATACCACTTTCAGTCTTTCCACCAAGGTTTGGTCCCACGAATTCCAATCTTAGAAGCATTTCAGCACGAATGGCATTCACCAGACCATCATAAGTAGAATGGTCCTGTTATGAAGCCTGTACTAGGCATGAAAAAACTTCCCATGAAATAATACGCATGGTGGGTCTGTGAAAGATCTGTTGCAGGGTTTAGATACCCTTTTTGTGAAATCTAGTGCCTTAAGCCCAAACGACTTGGCCAATGGTTGACCATTGCTAGAAAAAAGAGGCGACCACCAAATATTATGCTGGTTGAGAGAGAGCCCATCTGGAAAACTAGAGCTAGCCCAACAGAGCTAGGGTTTGAAGCTTCCTAGACCTGCCAGATGCTTTTGGCCACAAATGTCCCAAAAATCTGGACTGGTTCTTCCATGACCAAAAGGGTTTGAAATCCAATCCCCTTATAGGTAGGTCTATGGACAGGGAATCCAAATTGAATACTATGTTTGAGAAGAATTTTTCAGGCCTCCTCCCCAGTAAGGGCACGAATAATTCATTTAACACATAGAGCATTCCCTTGTCATTGAGTAGACAACAACCCGAGACCTCTCGAGTCTGTAGGAAGGAAGAAAAATTCCCAAGCCACATGATGAAACCCTCTATGAGATTTAGAGGAGGCCCAGAGAAAGTCATGAAGTAGTTTCTCAATCTTGCCATAGGCAGCTTTGGAGGGGGGCCCAACAAGAAGAATAATAAACATGGGTGGCCGCTAGAATTTTGGAACACACCTAGAATTCCCATGCCAAAGAGAGGGGCTTGGTAACCCAATAAGCAAGCTTTTGTTCAACTCTAGAGAGCACGGCTTGCCAAAGCTCAGCTGAAGATGCTTGAAAGGTAAAGGGAATTCCTAGAAACCAAAAAAATTCACCAGGCCCAATCCACTTCCATCCATACTATTGCAACCAAGGTAGAGAGGGCAAGATAGACTATCGGTAACAAAAAGTTTTATGCCACTAGATGGCAGATCTGGAAGCAAGACAGAAGGTATTAAGACACTCAATGGCCGCTGCAATGAAGTCTTCTTCCTCTAGAAGGGTGAGGAATGAGTTATCAGCAAAATGGCCATTATCAAGCTGAGCCTGAGAGTTGGGTAGATAAATGCCCTTGACCCGCTGATGGGAAACGCATTGGCCAAAAGGTAACCAAAACCCTCGACTTCAAGCACATACAAAGAGGGGGCCAGTGGGCACCCTTGCCGAATGGAACGAAAGAGTCCAAAGGTAGAGGATTGACGACCATTGATGGTGATACAAGCTGAGGCATCCGCAAAGAGCATTCGAACAGACTGAATGAAATTGGGCCCAAAACCCAAAGCTTGCAGCATAGCAAGAATAAATGGTCATTCAATGCGGTCATATGCCTTGGCAAAGTCAATTTTAATGAACGCGGATTTATGGTTTGAACGTTTGGCCCATTCCATGCCTTCCCAAACAGCGATAATATTATCCAAAATAAATCTAGATTTGATAAACCCAGTTTGTTCCAAGCGCACAATTTGAGGTAGAAGATGGTGGATTTTAAGAGCCAAAGCCTTGGCGATAATATTGTAGGAGACATTAAGAAGTGTGATAGGTCTCCAGTTGCAAATGTCTTTTGGGTCACCCAACTTAGGTATGAATTTTATGTTACCTTTATTAATTAAGTTACCTAGAGAATTAGAATGAAAAGCTTCTAAGTTTAAACTTGATGCAAATCATGCCCAATATAGTCCCATATGGCTTTGTAGAATTCACAAGGGAATCAATCAATTCTCAGGGCTTTGTGTGTGAACCCCAATCCAAATACCTACAAAACATAATGAATAAACACATTAGTTAGTCAATTGCAAGCATGAACAAGGATTCCCCATGAAATCCATTTACAAAACTCAAGTTAGGAAAATAAACAATGAAGAACACAATGAAAACAACAAAATAGATTGAATCCTAATTTAAATTTGCAAACTCATGATCCCATGGGCAAATTGGTGCTAATTTGATGTGAAAATTGGCCCTTTCCCAATTCCTATGATGCAAGATTGATGTGTTGATGAAGATTGATCCACTTTGATGAAGAATGGTGAGTGCTCCAAGCTAAAATCTGCAAAAACCTAGCTATGATTCAATGATGTTTGATGGAAATGGCTAAATATTTTAGCATAATAACTTTGCCTAATTTGTGGATGATCAAATGAGGATATGAGCTCCTTATTTATAGAATGTCAAGATGGATGAATGTCCAAATTTGAGCAATGTGGGACTAACATTCATCCAATGGCAAGATGCCACTTGTCAATCTATGAATGGATGGAGGATGTGCAAGTTTTGATGATTGTGCCAATAAATGCATATTTTTGAATTTCAAATTTGTTGAAATGACTTGCAAGAGGGAATGGAAAATGCAATAAATGCCACTTGGCTCAAGGCAAAGGACATGTAAGATGGAGTAAATTTCTTGTTGGATGTACATGTCAACTTGGAATTTGAATTCAAACTTGGAGGAATATTCCAAAAGATGCCTTGTTGAGGAAAATAGAAGATTTAATAAATCAATTAAATCTATTTTCATGTGCAAGTGGGAAAAGCTAGAGGATGGGACATGAATTAGAATTAAATTAATCAAGGGTTAATTAATTTAATGAGGGATTAGATGATGTGACTTATTTGACTTAGATTTTAGGATTTATTTAAATCAAATAATGAGAAGAATGTGATAAGAGAATAATTAAATAAGGATTTTGATTTATTTAATTAAAAGAAATGGTGTTAGATTAAATCAAATAAGTTTTTAATTTATTTAATTTAAATAGATAGGCTATAGAGATTTAATCAAATAAAATTAATTATTTAATTAAATAGGGATAATTAGATCAGATGGATTGATTTAATTAACAAAAGAGAGTGACTTAATTAGATAAAATGATTTATTTAATTAAGAGAAGGAAATTGATGAGTTTAATTAGATAGGGGAATTTGATTAAATGGTTAGACCGAGGGATGATTCAGGATGAAACGATGTTAGTAGGTCGAGATCAGATGCACAATGTCAATCGGTATATTTTACGTGTCTACACTTTGTCATCAGCCATGGAGTAGACAACCTCTTTGAGATCATCAACTAATAATAGTTGATCACAAAAAAAATTATGAGCTGAAGAAAGCTTATTTGGCACAATAGCAAGGCAATCCTGAAAGGCTTGCTGTCACACAAGCGTGACTTCCTGTACAGTGAAGACTTGCTCATAATGACACACAAAGGCCTAGAGAATGTCATCTAGCTCATAAAACACTTGAATGCCATCTTTTATTTTTTTAATGCCCAAGGAAAGTTCTTGGCATGCAGAGCCAAAAAAAACTCTTTGGAGGTACGATCACCAACTTTTAGCCAATGTAACTGGGCTTTGATTTGTGCTCCTCTAGCAGCATAGTTGTCAGTAATTTGTTTCTTGTGCCTTAATTCTGCCACCCTGACTTGCAATGACTAAGAAAAGGGGTTGGCCGCCAAAGCCTTAGAAGCAGCATGAAGGTCAATGGTGGTAGCCTTATAAGACCATCGATGAAAAATAGCCAGCTGGTGCCCATAAATGCGCAAAAATCTAGTCGTGCGGATGATAGCCTCATTCCACCAAGAAATCCAGCCTGTATGATGAGCTGGTCTGCACTCCAAATTCCAAACTCTGTGAATGTGGGCCAAGGTAGGCTTGTGGCAGAGTAAAGATGAGTTTAAAAAAAATTGAGTTTTACACATACGAGGCTGCCGAGTCTCTCATTCAATGCAAAAAGAAATGGGGAAGTAGTCTAACAAGGTCACATCTACTAACGGCTTAACTGGGAGAGAGGAGATGTCAAATGAGAAAAAATATTGCACTGAAATCATGGCACGATCAAGGTGCTTAAATATTTTGTCAAAACTAGCTCTGTAATTACACCAAGTGTGCTAGAGAGAATGAGAATGGTGGCGACAAATATTGGGATCAAAAAGCCCCAATTTATTACTCATGTAAAACCACACCTCCCTTTCCCCAGCTATCCATCTGAATGGAAAAGTGTTATCTTTGTTAGACACCATTTCTACCATATTGAAGTCCCCACAGAGTAACCAGGTAGCAACTGGTAAAGAATTAGAAATCCAACGCCAGAGTAAAGAGAGTTCCACAACATCATTAGAAGCATAGACATTAATAATCCCAAAATAATGATTATCAATGTTGAGAAGGATCCAGACGAGCCGATGAGTGGGATCAGACCCATGGTCGACCATAGAAGAGTGCCACCGTGGGGCCAAAAAGAGTGACAGCTCTGCCACGCCCAGCATCATGGGTAGTACAAAACATTTTACTAGCTAGCCAAATAGAACGACAAGTCGCAACAAGCAAGAAACCAAAAATTTTAACTTCTTGGAGACAAAGCACTTCAACACTAGAGTACTTACACAAGGTATCCCTGACAAAGTACTTTCTGGAGAGGTCTGTCAGACCTCGAACATTCCATGAAAGGAACTTCATGAGTGAAACTCCTCCATGTTTTTGAAACCCGATTCCTCTTCATTTAGAGAAGAGAAACAATTGTACAAAAATTATGGCGGAACTGATCTAATCTGGATGGATGGAGAGGGGTGATCCCACAATAGTGGTTTACAATTTTTGGCCAAACTAGACACTGAAATTATTATTTTTAACTAAATCTTCACATTTGGGCACCTATAGCGGCTAAACTATGAGGAATTTAAAGATGATGCAAGCTAGAGTCTCGTCACATTTTTTTTGTAGATTCTAAAAATATATTTTTAAAAATTTTTGGAATCAGATTGCACTTCTTTTTCCATCTCCCACGAAAACTGGTTTTCTTCAAAAAACAATATTTTTAAAAAGTGACACACACCATATAACGCATAACTTGTTTTCCATGAAGGATAAAATTATAATTCTTTCGAATTTAGATTTGTAACTCCTATATCTAGTGCTTCCACTTAGTTAGATAGTTTTTTATTGAATATTTTTTCTTTAATCAAGTTTTGAAGTCAAACCAATTACAATTCAAACATAGCGCGACCGTATAACACGTAACTTTTTTTGTATATATCTAAATTCAATTTATTTATTTTTGTTGCATCAAGGACTTCAATATCTGGTGCACTCATATTTTTCAAAAAAAAATTGATAATCTACAATTTTCCACATGTGCAGAACAGAGACCTTCATTTTCGGTGAAGAACCTATGTTTAATAAAATTAAAAAAACAAATACATAATAAAATCAAAACATATAAAAATTATATTCATTGGATAGCTCATTCCGAGGACTATCTGATTCTAGAAGGGTTTCTAAAGACTTCTCCATTTTCATCCTCAACCCGAGCTCCAAAGCATAAAAAAATAGACTTTTTTTGTGTCTTAGGAGGGGGATGAGGGGCAAGGGGGGTTCGAGCGAAACCCTAGAGGTTCGCTCGAACCAGGGTTCGACCGAACCTCTTCAAATGGGTTCGCTCGAATCCCCTTTGCAACCTCTTCAAATGGGTTCGCTCGAACCCCCTTTGCTATGCATTTGTTTTATTTTTGGCAGCCAAAATTTAAAGGGGTTCACTCGAACACTGGTTCGAGCGAACCTTTAATGCGTTTGGTCAAACCAGTAGGTTCGTACGAACCCCCAAAATCACTTTTTTTGCTTTGGGGTCATTTTTTGTGAGTTTTCCTTCCTCACTTGAATTGTAAACCACTATTGTGGCTTCACCCAGAGGACATCCTTCATTTTTCATGAACATATTCCCCTTCTTCCCTAGGAGGGGAAGGGCTGGGAGATCGCCTTTGAGCTCCCATCATAGGAGAAGACACATTTGGTTGTGTTAACATGACAGCAGTCAATCGAGGCATAACCTTTGGCCTAGGCTATTGTGAAACATAATTTGCTCCAACCAAAGCTTCTTTCCCCTTCAAAGAAGGGTTTGAAGCATCTTTCACTGGCTCAGAGGTCACAGGACCCGACCCAAAACCAATGGACTTATTCTTTCAGTTCGTAACCGTAGTCCATTTCGCATCAGGTTTGGTAGTAGATGTAGTCGCTGAATGAAGCTTTTCAGCATCTCATGGCAGAGAAGGTGTACGAGGCACTACTAAAAGGCAGTCCTTGATCTTGTGGTCTATTGACTGACACCTATAGCACGTGATGGGAAAATTAAAATATGTGACCTTTTGGGTGTGGCGAAGAGCTTCAATTTGGATATCAATGGAGTCTTTCAAATCTTTGGAAAGGTCCACTTCCAGACAAACCCTCTTCTGGGGTTGGGCCTGAAAGAACCTATCTGGCTCAATGCAAATAACCATCCCCAGTGAGGAATCTATACTATTCAGAAAGGGAACACAAGGCAAGGGTAGACTAGGGAATTCAATCCAGACCAGGACACACAACTTGGTGTCATCTGACACAACAAAGTCGTGGGTCCATGCCTGGAAAACTAACAGAGAAGACCAGACATACCAAGGCCCATTGCCTAAGATAGCATGCACATGATTGACCTTCGCAAAGTGGAACAAATAGAAACCCTTGGTTAAATTTTGGACCATATCAAGGTGGACCCCATGAGGGACCCAAGCCTTGTTAACCCAATCTTTAAGCACACTTTTAGGGGGAGTTCTCCCAACAAAATACCCAACAAGGGTGTATTGCTTAAGCCATTGACAGGCAGTATCAAAATCTAGTAAAGGAAAAACCACATCAGCTGGTGAATAAGAGCACTTACCTCATGAAAGACTTTCAGAACAAATTTATGGGGACGTTTGTTCAGAGGAGGAGCCATTGATTAATGTCATTGAACCACTAACACCAGCAAGAACTGTTGGGTTAGAGCTAGTTGAAGGAATATTAAAACAAAAAAACTGCAGTAAATGTCGTCGTACACACAAGAAAAGAGGGGCTTCCTGTGCAGGATGTGTAGAATGATGCAAGAGGGGCCAAGGGTGACCCCAAAAAACACAAAACCCTAGCAGAACTCATACACCTTCCATCCGGTTTCATTTTTATTGGTAGTTTATATATTATAAATTTTTGAAACGAGTCAACCATCTTTTGGATTGGAACGACGGTGAATGGAGGGGTGACCCGCTAGTGGTGCGGCCACCAGGGTGCCACCCCCGCTCTGCCTGTCCACCACTCATGGTGGCAACGAAAAATCAACTTTTTTTTTTTTGCATATTTTAGCAATAGGGTCATATGGGCCAACTAGGGGCTCAAACTTTGCACCATTTTAGTGTTGATTTTTTACCTTAGTTAGCATTAAAAGATCATTTTTCTACACCTTTGTTCATTCTTGCATAACTTTTACTCTAGGTGGCAAAATTTTTGAAACGAGATATCGTCAGAAAGCTAGCAAGTGCAACTTTTCAATGGTACAGGTGTTTTTAGAAAAATTTTCGTTTGGTTGCATTTATTGCTTGTTGAAGCCAGATGTTCAGTTTTCACTCCCGAGCTCACACTTTTGCTTTGTTCCTCTATTTTTCTCAATCCTTGTGGCATTGGAAAGGTCTCTCTGAGCTCTTCAGAGTTACTTATGCAATTTTTCCAAATTTGGCCCCAAGTATAATTAATTCATATTTTTTGTGTTTTCACACTCTGGTTAATTACTTGGATATTTTGGCACCTGGAAACTTTTTGTTCACATGAGATGGCTTCATTTGGGCTAGTTTATATGTATTTCCTATATTTTTTCCTTTGTGGACATTTTGAGCATCATTTGTAAGTAATTTCTTATGTAAACACACTGAGATAAAGTGCCACACTATTGTACATGTATTTTGGGGATTTTGACCATAAGGTTGTGTCATATTTTGTACTCGCACTGTATTATAAAGTGCCATGGGAGGGTTGTGTAGAGCCTTTTTATTTTCCATCACACCTTTCTCAAGTGAGTGTCCCTCCAAGACAACAACAAATCTAGGTGATTCTTGCCTCATGCACGTGCGCTTTGTTTTGCAAACCCTTTTTCAATTGCAGGTACTTTCATATGCACTTTCAGATGTTGTTTCTTTTCCTTCATGCACTACATGGTGATACACAAAGTTTAAGTGGATATGTCATGCCTCTCTCACACCAAAATTATGGGGGGTATTATAATGTTCATGCTAATGCTTCCTTGGTTTTTCTTTGGAGTGAACTATGTATCTAGTATTTGTTCCTATATACTAGGCAGATGTAGTAGTTGGTTACCCATGCATTTTGGTGAGATGGAGCATATACCATATAGAAACTCTTACATTCTTGTTTTATGGAGGCAACTGTTCATCCTCAGTTGATCAATGTTTTTCAGATTATTGGCACCTTTATTTTCAACTTACATTGGTTGAGTAGTGTCGTTGGGGTCACTCATACAGATTCATGTGCCATCTATATTTTTTGATTGACAGATTTTATGGCCTTTTTTTTCCATCTTATCATTGTTCGAGTAGTGTCATTTAGGGGCACTAATTCAGATTGTTGTCTTCTTGATCTTGAACACCTTATTTTCAAAGGAGGTTCTTCAGTTTCAACACCATAGCAGTCATCTTTCAATAGTTGTTTGTAGCTTCTTCCTACTTCAATGATGTTCTTCATGTTCCTATTCTTCTTGGGACATTTTTTTTTCTCTCTCTTTTGGAGAGGAGTTTTCTCCTACAGGGTTTTTCTCCTTTTTTCCATTTGTGAGAGATTTTTTTTCCTTGTACATGGATACCTCATCAGGCCTTGTTGTCAGGACCCATATTTTGTATTTTTGCATTGGTTTGTTCCTCCCTAAGTTGCACTTAAGGGGGTGTTGGTGTGAATAAGTCTTGTACCTAGTTTATTCATTTACTAGGGACTTATTGGACTTAATTCACATGTTAAGTTTACTTAGGATATTAGTTGACTTATCTAGATAAGTATTAGTTGTCTTATCTAGGCTTTACACTTTCCTAGGTAGTTATGAGTTAGTTGTCTCATGTGATAGGATTAAGACACTTGTCATGATCTTGTCTTATCCTATCTCTCATCCTTGCCTTTATAAGCAAGGAATCTCTAGCATATTTGGCATTGCAGAGTATTGCATACATTGCATTGTATTGTATTTCATAGCATATTGATCATTGTATCATATTGCAATTCTTGTTTGGTGGAATACATCTTCCATTGTGTTGCTTCTCTCTATCTCTTGTGGAGGTTATTTGGTGTTGCAGATTGAAGATCTTTGGTTGATCACTTCAACACTTCTTCTCTATTTCTATGGGGTTGCACTCCAATAATCAAATGGAGGCCTAAGCTATTCTTAAGGAATTGGAGAAAGCTTGCGAGTTGGGTTGGAGGAAGGTGATATGTGAGATGGATTCAATGATTCTTGTTTCTCTTCTAAACAACCAAGATTTCTAGAACTGTTCTTGGAGATTGGGGGTTATTGCTAGACAAATTCTCAATTTGGCCTCAAATTTTTTTTCTATTTCCTTTGTGCACATTCCAAGGGAGTGAAACAAAGTAGCCAATTTTTTGGAAAAATGGACTTTTGATGAGATGGGGGATTGGTCTATGTGGAGCTAGGGTCAGCTTGACCAACAAAAATGTTAGCAACTGGCTTTGTTTTTCATGAGGATCAAAATGATTAGGTGTGTGGGGTTGGTCTGGTTGTATGCTCTATGGTGTTGGGAGGATGGCTAGAGTGGTGGCCTATTGGAGATTTTGGATCTCACCATTGGTCCTAACATTGACAGTTATTTGAGGATCTAGGGCCTCAGGTCCCCTTCTATGTAATCTCTGATTTTCTTTCAATAAAATTTTCACCCTTGGTTTTTAATAAAAATTATAGAAAAAATCCAAATTTTAAAATTATACATGAAAATAGAATTATGTAAGAATCCAAAAAATTCAAATTGTATTTATCTAAAACCAAAATTATAAATTAAACCCAAATTTTAAAAATTATAATCAACAAAAACCATTTCTTTTTACAAAATCTAAGAAAGGATTTAAAGCCACAAATTGAAATTTAAGCTTATACAACATATAATCCAAAGTTTTCTTAAAATTTAGATTTAATAGAAACCCCAAAATATAACATTGTGAATAAAATTGAAACCAAAAAATATATAAAATTATTTTTAAAATTATCTTTATATAAAATTATTTAAGTCCATCAATTTACTCAACTACTTGTTTTTTATTGCAAGCAAATTTAGTATCTATTTAGTCCATTTGAACTCTACCAAAACTAAGAGTCTCCTTCGAATAATAAAAACAATAGTTTATATTTATTGATATTCTACTAGTTTCAAATTCTAAAAAAATTGTAGTAGTTGAGAAATTTACAATTTCTTATAACCATTATCTTTTTAACTTATAATGTCTTAAGTTAATCTTATGTCATCAAGTACATCACAAATATCTTTCTATTAATTTTTTAATGCTGAAATCAAAGAGCTTGAATGTATTTCTCTATTGTTAATTTATAGATCCAAACATATTTAAATAGATAACATAAGTGGATATAGGTGTCTCTTGCATGGGACATTGCTCTCCAAGACATATTTTTTGAGTGTGAGTAAATATAGTTTATATTTTGAATACCCTTCATAAACTTTATTTTATCACACAACTCAACTAGATGGTCGGGAAGACCTATAAAAAATAAGTAAATTACCTATCCATGTACAAATGAAGAATATTTAACCCTAATTCCTTCTTGAAAATATAAAAAATTATCCTTGTTTTGAACAGCTTTGATTACCTTTATCCATAATAAGATGTCTTTCAAATTTCTATCAATAAAGGAGGTGAAGTTAGCTTTATCGATAACAAGATGTCTTTCAAATTTCTATCAATAAAGGAGATGAAGTTATTTCCAATGATCTACAACAAAATTTACAAATGGAAAACTACAAATGGAAAACAATGTCAAGTTTTCGAAAATGAGTCAACACCAAAAATTGCTTGGTTATTTTAAGATCTTTGTACAACTTTCTTTAGTGAATGAATCTCCGTATCCTAAATGATTTGATATATTATTTTTTTCATTATTTTGCACTCTCAATGGTTTGTAACTACCATTTTTCTAATATCAGATTATTGAAATTGAAAAGCTTGAATAGATTTTTTTAATTGCTAAATTATGATATTATTAAAACTGAAAAACTTTAATAAATTTTCTCTATTACTAAATTCATAGATCCAAAAATCTTTAAATAAATAACATATATAAATAAATATATCTATTACATGGAACATGATCTCTATAACAAATATTTTTGAAATATGATTAAATATAATTCAGATTTATAATATTGAAGACCATTGATACAATCATAAGCCCCCTTCCCATTATCATTTGTTCTTTGCTCAAAACATGTTGCTTAAGTAGATATACATGTAAATTATATGTCACCTGTACAAGGTACTTCCACAAGTCTCATTAAACTTTAATATAATTTTGAACATAACTTGTAACATATATTATTGCTTAGATTATTTTCGAAATTTAAATTTTATATGAAATATTGTCAATACAAAGCTGATTAACATATAGTAAGAAGTAAT
Organism: Sequoia sempervirens; assembly: GCA_007258455.2. Taxonomy (NCBI): domain Eukaryota; kingdom Viridiplantae; phylum Streptophyta; class Pinopsida; order Cupressales; family Cupressaceae; genus Sequoia; species Sequoia sempervirens. The sequence goes on from VDFB02105785.1 coordinate 580,540,307, forward strand.
AATTTGAACGTTTCCAAAGTTTAATTTATATAAAGATTATTATCCATTTAAAAAGCTTATCAATGGGTGCTAGTTCATGGAAGCAACAAGAGACGCAGACAGACGTATTTCCTGCCTAACATGTTGAGTAAGATGAGATACAATTTCAGTCGGTTGGAAAGCAACTTCTGTAATAGAAAACAGAGATTGCTTACAATAGTAGAATGATCCGGTTGTTGAGAACCTGTCCACATCAAAACATAATCGGTAGCTTGGATAAATAAACATCTATTTTTTAGAGCTTAATGGGAATTACGTGCATCCTTTTTTCTGATAACAGGTTTCTAACTGTGATACAAATTCCAGTAGGTTGGAAAGAAGCTTCTGTAAATTGAAAGAGAGATTGCTTTCAATAACAAAATGATCTGGTTGTTGAGAATTCGTCTCGGTAGCTTGGATGAATAGACACCTACTTTTTAAGTTAAGTGGGAATCACGTAAATCCTTTTTCCTGATTACAGGTTTAAAGTATGATACACATTTTGACTGGTGGAAATCTGTAGACTCTGTTCATCTTCCTGGGTATGGTTACATATCTATATTTGGTTCAGTAAGCATTTTCTTGTTAATGATACGTGACACAGAATATAAAAGAGATATTTAGCTCTAGCTAAAAATAAGTTGATTGATGTTTTTAATAACAATAACATCAATCGTCTTCCTTTCAACAATGAGAGCAAGAAAAAGTGATTGCATAGTTAGAGTTACGATCCTCTCGTTGTACCTTATCACCTCGCTATATTTAATTCTTAAAGTCCTTTCATAAGTTTATTCTGTTCCTAATATTATGTTAGGAATCATCAAAAATTTATAATATCAAAGTAAAAATATTTTTAGTGTCATTTAAATTTATATTGTCCAAGTAGAATATTTTACTACATATCTTAATAGTCTAAAGATCACCAAGTTATGTAAAATTATAAAATTATTATATCGAAGTAGTCATATTTTGTAATCTATTTTAATAGTCTAAAGAATATTAACTTATGTTAAAATTCTGATTTTTTTTTAGTGTTATAAGATTCTTTTTTTTCAGTGTTTTGCAAATATGAGTATACTATAATTTATATTTTTGTAAGTTTCTTTAATATCTTTCTAATTGTCAAAACATAACTCCAAATAAAGGTTAGAGTGAAAAGTTGTGGTAAAAGTGTTACAAGAGTCTTTTTAGTGTCAAAAGATTTTTTTCCTTTCTAAACAAAAATAAGTCAATACAAAACTGTTGAAAGTAATATGATGAAAAAATTGTATGTTTCTATGAGGTCTTTCCAACGGCCCAAAGATTGCTCAAAATAGAAATTGGGTTAAAAAGTGATGGTAGAATTATGAAAAGATTCTTTCAAATTAGAGACAACTTAGGGATGGAATAACCTTAGTTTTAGAACTTAAATTATGTATTCACAATAACAATAACATATTCAACTTTTGAGTATGCTTGTTTGAGATTACAACTTCTTATAAAATATTTTTTTTCTCTTTGTCTTGTTGGACTAAAAAGTCTCATTTGAAGATCGACTACCAAATTGTCTTGTTGGACTTCTTATAAAATAGTTTTTTTCTCTTTGTCTTGTTGGACTAAAAAGTCTCATTTGAAGATCGACTACCAACCAACCTTTTTTAACATACACTCAATTTAACATCAAAAGAAATTATTCTTCAAATTAAAATAAGGTTGTATAGTTTCTATTGGATGGATGGTAGACACATACAAATAGAAGGTGTTGATGAAGTATTGCACAAAGTAATTTTTATAAAAAAATAATTATGTATTGGTGCATATTGACCATCCAATAGCACCTAAAGATGCTTTTACTTGTAACTAAATATAGGAGCATTCTGTCACATTCATGAATAATAATTAGTGTTACAAAGTGAATCATATGTGTGGTTGGAGTAGTCATTGGTATTCAAACCAATATGCTATGCAAAATGGTAAGGTCAAATGTCTAGTCGTGCATAATTTTTCACTTATATCACATATCTTTCAAGAGATTCTAAATAAGCTTGTTTACATTTTTCTTTAGTGCCCCTATTTTTTTAGAAGGCTTTTGAGGATTTAGACTATTTTATATGGAGTGGATGTCTTATTGTCCATTCATCTTTATTTTTTGATCAAACAATGCCAAGAATAACAACATAGTCCAATAAGGAAGATATTGAAAATAAAGAGGAGTATTGAGTTCAACTCCTTGTATGGGTAAACACCAACTTCTCTTCAAGACAACAAGGGTTGAAAAATGATAATGTATAAGAGTAAAGGTGTTAACATTTGAACCCTTTTCTTTGTCATCTATCTAGAATCTATGTTATATATAACATACTTATATTTATTCAACTATGTAATCAAATTATTAAACACCAATAAACATGCTAAAGAGTTGAAACTCATAAACTAAAAATTTAACAATGAATAATCAATATTGACAATTGAAAATTAAAATTGAAACATTGAATGAATCTCTAAATATGAAAAAATTTATAAATATGAATATTTGATCATATTATCAATGATCACAAATATATATATATATATATATATTAAATATTTCCCTTTATAAAATTTAGTAATTTTTTTAATTTTTTTTAATAATTGTTGGCAATAGGGATGTCAATGCTAGGCATCCCAAAGTGGAATACCAATTCTCTCAAAGAAGCCAAGTACAAGAAAAGGCTACAAAAATAACATGAAAAACTCATAGTAGAGAACAATAGGCCAATTTTTCTCTTATGAATATAAAGCATGCGATATATCTGTCAAAGTCAAGGACAAAGAGGAATGGGAGAAAGTGTTGAAGATGTTTGATTTTACATTGTGATCTAACTAATAATCATTTAGTTATTTATTGTAGGAGATATTCAAGCTATCAAAATTTTGCATTAGGGAAGATGTCATGGCCTCTATTCTTTTAATAATTTTGGCTTATCAATGACATCTTACTAAAGGGTAAGTGCATGGATTTGTGACACAATTTTGGTGCCAAATTGCAAAAAAACCCATAACAAGCCATATTACGCTTGCCAAATTTGGTGCTCGCCAAATGGCTTGAATTTTGTAATGAATGTTTCTGAACTCTTTCTTCTTCTCTTTCTCTACCAGGGAGACTATATACATGAAATAAACATTTAAGTATAAGTTGACATTTACATATGGACATTTACTTTCTTATACTTTAAGTTATATTTCATGTATATAGTTTCAGGATGTTTGAGAGTGGTTTCAGATCTCTAGGAGTTATAATGCAAATTCTACTTTTTAGAATATCTTAAAAATTTAGACAATCAAATTTTAGTAATCAGCATGTCAAATTTTAGTAATCAGGAGGTCAAATTTTAGTAGTCAGCAAGTTATATCATCTTTCTCTCTCACTCTCTCCTTCTCT
>VDFB02105785.1:580543824-580571601 GCA_007258455.2 Sequoia sempervirens
TCCCTCCCTCCACTCCCTATCTCTCTCCCTCTCTCTATCTCTCCCCATCTCTCTTCTCCCTCCCTATCATCCTATCTATCACTCCAGATCTTTACCTCTCTCTCCCTTTCTCTTCCTATATAGTTCTATCTCTAGACTTCTATTTCTATATATCTATCTCCTTCTATCTCCCCCTATTTCTCTCACCCTCTCTCCATCTCTATTTGTCTATCTCTACTTTCTATTTGTATGTCTCTCCATCTCCATCTCTATCTCTATCTACCTCTATGTCTATCTCATTACTCTCCTCTCTTTGTCTTCCCCTCCTCTATCTCTCCCTCTTTCTATCCTTATCTCTCCCTCTCCCTCTCTCTATTGCAAACATAACATAAGCCAATTGTTAATGGAGCTCCTAATTATCTTCTTGATTCAGAGGTTTTTATTTCATTTATGTTTGGATCCTTGTAAGTGGATATGTAGTTGATTTGGAGCTATCAATTCTCCATTAAGACCTTTGTTGTACAAACAACATCATTTTCTAAATGCCTTACCAATTGACCTCATATATTGCACAAATATATGAAAAAAAATAGACAAACAGGTTCCCTAATTAACCTTTCACACTTCTTCGACGTACCCATTGCACACCAAGGTGTGATTGCTAGTTTATGTATATTGTAACAATGTGAGACTTTATGTTGATATTATAGAATGTTAATTATTTTGTAGTATTTTATAACTTTAGGGCGGGTAGAAACATTTGAATATATTTTATCTAATGTATAAAAAAAATGTGGGTAGATATAGATCACCTTCTGAAGTCCATGAAAGGTTATGATTTAGATGATTATGCCATAACAAGAGACAAAGATGGGGTTTCGCTTACCCTCAGGCAATTTCAGATTCGATATACAAATTTCCTGAATGGTTGGGGTTAAAAACTTTAGCGAGGCACCGGCTCTAATGCTCAGACTCTTGCAATTGAAAATCTGCATCATGTATATATCAACGAAAACAATAAAAAGCATGCTTCTTACAGACTACTTAATTTCTTCTATTCTGCAGTTTGAAACATGCTGAACTGCATATTGACAAATTCTTAGACAGGAATCTGCATTAATTCAAATATCAATGGCGGCAATGAGATTGATGCTAAAAGTTAACGTTCACTAGCTTTCTTGAAAGAGGTACTATCTCACCTCTGCAATATGGACAGAAGAATGCAGCTTTGAATTTTTTTAGAATATCATTTAAGGTAAATATAACCCACATTTTTATACTAGTTATTTAAGGAATGTATATTTTCTAACTATCATAACAAAAATACAAAATATATTTATATAGATTTTTTCAACATATATTTTTTAAAAAATTATATTTAAAATCTGAATTAATAATTTAAACATATTGTATTAATGTTAATAATTTAAATTCACAAGTTCTTAATGGTTTAGTAGGGGTGCAAAGTTTGCAAGCATAGGGTCAATGAAGGTTTGGAACATGAAGTCATTGGTATGAATGTCAACAACTTCAATGTGAAGGTTCACATAGGGTCAATGAAAGTTTGGAACATGAAGTCCTCATATGAATGTCAACAACTTCAATGTGAAGGTTCACATAGGGTCAATGAGGTTTGGAACATGAAGTCATTGATATGAATGTCAACAACTTCAATGTGAAGGTTCACATAGGGACAATGAAGGTTTGGAACATGAAGTCATTGGTATGAATGTCAACAACTTCAATGTGAAGGTTCAAACCTATGAGCACGATATATCATTGAGGACATGCCCATGATTACAATGATCCAATAAGGATTTGAACCTTGATGACTCTGATATTAATAACATAAACTTACCACCAACAACTCACCATGGGAAAATTCACTGCCACAACAAATACACCTCATGGAAAATTCACAGCCACCCACAGCGAATTATTGATGGTGAACTATAGATAGTATACAATTATTTTGCATATACCCTCTTCTTAATAAAATAATAATAATAATATATAAAAGTGAAAAAAAAAAAAGTTCTTATGAAAGATGTTTCTAGTCATTACTTTTTAAAAAGGGTTTGGAAATCTTTTACCTATGTTATAATTAGTGATTATAAAAAATAAGTTCCTTGTTAAAAAAAAGTTATGTTTACAACTCACTCCTAAAAAAGGATGCTGATTGTCACCAGGTTATTTTAAAAGGTTTTGAAATCCTTACCCAAAATTAGAGTTATTAAAATGTTGGTGTACTAAGAGATTGGCAAGTCATCAATTATCTTAAAGCGAACAATAAACTTGTTGGTTAAGATATTTAATGAGGAAGTAATATATGAAATGATTGTTTCATGAGGAAGTAATATACAAAATGATTATTTCATGATATTTAATGAGGAAGTAATATATGAAATGATTATTTCATGATCTCTCTAATGTCTATGATGATATGAATTAGAGTTGATTATTACTCATCATAGAGTGGGGGCGTTGATTTGAGTTTTAAAGACTTCAGCAGAGCACCGGCTCTAACGCTCATACTTTTGCAATTGAAAATCTGCATCATGTGTATATCAACGAGATTAATAAAAGGCGGTATTCCTACAGACTACTTAATTTCCTCTGTTCTGAAGTTCGAAATATGCTAAGCTGCATACGCACAAGTTCTTAGACAGAACTCTGATTCAACTCAATGGCGGCAAGAAGAGTTGAACAAGATTAACGTTCACTAGTTTTCTTGAAAGAAGGCAGCACAATTCTCTGCTAGAGTACGTAGACAAGAAGGCAGATTGGAAATTTGTGGCTTAGATAACAGATATGATATTTCAGCCTGTATGAGTGGTAATGTTTATGGAGTATTATATAGAGAAACAAAGATTTAATACACCTCATATTAAAGTATATTATGTTATTTTAAAAAAAATAGATGGGGTTTCGTTGACCCTTAGCATTTTCAAATCCGATATACAAATTTCTGTTATACTGCATATTTACAAATTCTTAGATAGGACTCTGTTTTAATTCAAATATCAATGGCGGCAACGAGATTTGATGCTAAAAATTAACGTTCACTAGAAGGCACAATCTCACCTCTAGAGTATGAACAGAAGAATGGAAATTTGAATTTTTTTAGAATATCATTCAACATGTAACTCACATTTTTCTCACCTCTTCAGTATGAAGAGAAGAATGCAAATTTGATTTTAATTATCATTCAATGTAGATGTAATTCACATTTTTCTCACCTCTATAAATAGAGAAATCCAGATTTGAATTTTTTTATAAATATTATTTAATGTAGATGTAATTTACATTTTTCTCACCTCTACAGTATGAATAGAAGAATGTAGATTAGATTTTAAATATCTCACATTTTTCTCATCTCTACAGTATGAACAGAAGAATGCAGATTTGATTTTAAATATAACTCACATTTTTCTCACCTCTACAGGATGAATAGAAGAATGCAGATTTGATTTTTTTTTTAAATATCATTCAATGTGGATGTAACTCACATTTTTCTCACCTCTACAGTATGAATAAAAAAATGCAGATTTGATTTTTTTTAAATATCATTCAACATAAATGTAACTCACATTTTTCTCACCTCTATAGTATGAACAGACAAATGGAGATTTGAATTTTTTTGAATATCATTCCATGTAGATGTAACTCACATTTTTCTCACCTCTATAGTATGAATAGAATAATGCAGATTTGAATTTTTTTTTAATATTATTCATCGTTGATGTAATTCATATTTTTCTACTAGTTATTCATGGAATTTATGAAAAATAGATTTATATAAATTATTTATAGATTATATATTTTCAACATATTTTAAAAAAATATTTATATTTAAAATTTTAATTAATAATATAAAAATATTGTATTGACATCAATAATTCAATTTTAAAGTTTTTAGTATTCTAGTAGAGCCACAAAGTTTATGAGCACAGAGGTTCAATGAGGGTTTGGAACATGAATTCTAGTGAATATCCACAACTTCAATTCGAAAGTTCAAACTTATGAGCACTATGGATTAGGAAGGACATAATGTCCATGATCACAATGACCTAACACCAGTATGAATCTTGATCGCTACAATATCAATAACATGACTAACTTTAATTAATAATGTATTAATTGAATGAAAATGTATTTAATATTTAAAACTTATCCTTAAATAAATAATATGCAATAATTTTGTATATACTCCATAATAATAAAAAGAATTATAATATACAATAAAAGTGATTAAAAAATAAATTTTTATTATAGAAGATGGTTCTAATCAAATTATAATTAATGATTATTAAAAAAATTAGTTCCCTATTACATTAAATTATGTTAACTCACTCCTTGATCGTCATAGGTAATTTTGAAAAGTTTGGAAATCCTTGCCCAAAGCTATAGTTATTAAAATGTTTGTATGTACTAAGAGGTTGGTAAGTCATCACTACTTAAAGCATAAAGTGATATTCAGCAATAAACTTGTTGGTTAAGATACTTAATGAAGAAGAAGCATATGAAATGATTATTTTTGATCTCTTTAATATCTTTGATTATATGAATTAGAAGTGATTGTTACAGAGGTTGGTAAGTCATCACTACTTAAAGCATAAAGTGATATTCAGCAATAAACTTGTTGGTTAAGATACTTAATGAAGAAGAAGCATATGAAATGATTATTTTTGATCTCTTTAATATCTTTGATTATATGAATTAGAAGTGATTGTTACTTATAATAGAGTGGTGGAGTGGAATTGATTTGAAGTTTCTTCAATATTATTAAAGAGTGAAGTAATAAGAAATCATAATAATGATATATTAATGTGAGTAAGTAAATTAATCATTTTACTAATTTTATATTAGTTAATAAAAATTAGTAATCTACTTTCTACTTTCTGGAGTTATCTTAAACATTTTAAGGACATGCTTGGTTAATTTTTTATGTTCTTTATATTTCTTTTTTCTCTTAGTTTTTCTATTTTTGTGGGATGTTTCAGATTTTATTTTTAAAATTTACTATGGCTGAAAAATAACTACATTAATAAAAATATTAATGCCGTTAATTTTTCTTGTTAGTAGTGAATTTTACTTGACGGTGAATTTTCCATTAGTGAATTGCTTGTCATGAATTTTCCTAGAGCCATTAAAATGTTGTGCACACTAAAAGAGATAGGCAAGTCATCAAATTTCTTAAGCATAAAGTGATCTTGACCAATAAACTTGTTAACTAAGATATTTAATAAAGAATGTGCATGGTAACAATATATGAGATGATTATTTCATGAGCTCTCTAATCTTCATGATGATATGAAGGGACAAAGATTTAAAAATTTATTCAAAATTAAAGAGTTAAGTAATAAGAAAGCATAATAAAGATAACATATTAGTGTGAGTAATTTAAATAAAATTCTATAATTTTATATTAATTTTAATATTTAATAGTGATCTACATTCTACTTTATGGAGTTATCTTAGATATTTTGAGGATATGATCCCTCAATTTTGTGTGTCCCTTATATTGCATTTTGCCTACATTTTATCTCATTTTTTGAGATGTTTCAAACATTTTTTAAAATCTTGGGGATGCTGGTTATTTTATGAAGGTTATTTGGAGGTGTCTTAATTCTATTTTGACACCCCAAATCTACTAAGGACATTTTAATTGTTAGAGTGAAATTTGATCTTGCCATGATATTTTGATTCATTGATATTTGTGTCCTACCATCAAGTTATTGTAACCTATAGTTGTAAGTTACATATGTAGATTTTTAATTTGTGCATGTAACTTGCACTTATAATTATAGTAGGGCTAAAGAATTAATGGGTTAGTCTACTCTATCAAGTAACTTGTTGAGAAATAGAGAAAATGTCTCCTAACATTTTTAATCAATTCATTCAAAGTTGCTAGTTTGTCCAATAAAGGCCCTAGATTTTGGTTCAATTTGATGCAGCTAGGGAATCACACCAAGGGGTGGTGTAAATTTTATGGTTTTGTCCTAGGTGAACCCATAATGAACCCACCCAAGAAGATCCAACCAAAACTTATATAGAACTAATGATTTTTTAATCTTTTTATTTGATTTTTTCTTGTTCTGATAATTTTGGCATTTTATGCAACTACAAATGGTGACAAGGCCTTTTCTATGCTCACACTTTTAAGAAACTTGTCCAACTCTAACTTCTCTAATATTGGGTCTTAAATAAAGTAGTAGAAAAACACCATCACCGCCAAATAATTAGTTGATTATGATTATCTATTAAATGTATTGAATTTGGTCCAACCTATTATAAAATAAAATGGATAAATATGATTAGAAGAACAATGGAGGAAGACCAAAAAATCCATATAAAAATTTGGTCAATGTAGTGGGTTGTTTGAGGGTTTTTGGTGAAATAAATTCCTAGTGCCACTTTTTTATTTCAATCTTAATTTGGGCTTAGATAAATTATGATTTATTAAGTTATTTACCGTCTATATAATGAGAATTCAAATCAAATATTTAAAAAATATTTTTTTAGTAAATATTTAAAGGAAATACATAATAAATACTTATATTTACTTAATAATAGGGAATGCAAATATTTACATGAATATTACGTAATAAGTGTCTATATTGATTTTAAAAAAAGTTTTTATGGTTTATAACTTAAATATAGACCCTTTAAAGATATAATAGGAATTTGGAGAATATAGGTAATCTGTGTGTGTAAGTGATTTTATTACTTTTTGTATGAACAAACCCAACCCTTTTTTTTTTGTTGAATCCATAAATTAAACCATAACAAGAACCAAAACCAAAACTAGAAACATTGAATTCATTCTATATTACAATGAAATTCTTATTTTGGTGTCTTTTAACATCATACAATATATTTATTCTCTTGTATTTTATGTGGATTTTAATTAGTTGTTTGATTATGGACCCTTGTCCTTAATCTCGCATAACATCAAATCTCAATGATTAACTATGAGATTGATGATGGAAATTAAATCAAATAAATAATAAAGATCCACAAAGAGAACGCCAATATGCAATGATATTAAAAGACACCAAGAATGATATCTCTATAATGTAGAATAATTTACTTGAATTTATTGAATAAAAAGGGGGAAGCTTAGCTATTAGTTCTACACCTCCTTAGGAACACACTTATATATTGAAAGTACACAAATTACATATGCGAGTTACACCTACAAGGTACACATGACTCAATGCCAATTATAAGTAACTCAAAGGAACCCAAAACCATAAGTTTTGTACTCTTAACATTACCCTTAAACACACAACTTGAAGGCCTATAGTAAGATGTCATCGACAAGCCAAAATTATTAAAAGAATAGAAGCCATAACATCTTCCCTAATGAAATTTTTTGATAGATTGAGTATCTCTTGCAAATTAGAAAAATGATTATTAGTTAGATCACAAAGTACAATCAAACATCTTTAACACTTTCTCCCATTCCTCTTTTTCCTTGACTTTGATAGATATATCACATGCTTTATATTCATAAGAGAATAATTGGTCTATTGTTCTCTACTATAAGTTTATCAAGCTAGTTTTGTAGCCTCATATTTTACTTATCTTCTTTGAGGGAGTTAGTATCCCACTTTGGGATGCCTAGCATTGAGATCTGGACATTGCCAATAATTATTGAAAAAAAAAAAATTACAAAATTTTAGAAAGGGAAACATTTTCAAATTTTTTTTTGTGATCATTGATAATATGATCAAATATTTATGTAAAGGTTTGAAACTATGGCACAAGTTGGCGAGGAGTGAAAACATGCAGAGGAGAAAAGGAGTCGATGAGGTGACATGGTGGAGGATGTTGATCCAGGGAAGAAGGCAGAAGGAGTTGTCAAACAACAGAAGGTGATTCACATCCCGCAGTGGGTACTATAATGGAACCTAGGTGGATAAGTGTCACCCACACTACTACCAGAATGGAAGTATGGAGGACCAAAAATACAACCAGAGCAGAAGCCAGCTCAAAGATGGTGAGAGGAGGGCTCTTGAACAAATGTTGAAGCCAACAACGCACCAAAGAAACAAGCAAGGATGGAGTATGTATGAGCCAAGGCATGGGTGGTTTTGGGAAAATGATTAGCATGGGAAACCATCAGATCCTAGCTGGAAAAACAAGGGTAGTGGCATTCAGAAGCACACAAAAAAAGTCTGGAGAGTCAAGGGTTTGGATAACACCAAGCTGGGAAATGAAGGAAAAATGAACCAGCAAGCGGGAGAAGAATTTGAGTTTGGAAGAAGAATGAATCAAAGAGATCACGACCTGTTCAAAAGGAAAATGAATAGAAGAAAATTCAAAAACAAAGTGAGCGACGACAATTGTTTGCAACCATGGGGAAGTAAACTGTACCAAATGCCATCCAAAATGATCAAAAAAAGAGTGATCAGATTGATGGAGAAAGCTTTGTTTTCCAAGTGGACTAGCCCAGGTTGCCTTAGGGAGAAAATCAAAGCATGGTGGGAAACAAATACAAAGACTGGGCAAGCATCTACCAGCTACCAAGCTCCTTTTGTCTCATAGAGTGCATAAATCAACAATTAAAGTTGGAAATTGTAGAAAGGAAACCTATGTTTATGAGTGGTCATAGTTTTCATTGCCTAAATTGGAGATCAAACTTTGACCCCTGGAACTACAAAATAAACTAAAAAACCTACCTAGATCAAACTAGTAGATTTTCCCTTAGAATTCTGGAATATAGAGGCTATGGTGAGATTAGTTGATGCCCTAGGGGTGTGTTTAGGGGTGGATGAGGACTTCATGAATGAGAAAGATGGGGTTGAAGCCTGCATACTAGGAGAAATAGCTGAGGAGGTTGGATTTTGTAAGAACATAGAAATATTGAAAAAATATGGAAGCTAGCAATATGAGATAGAGATATGGGAAGGGGTAGAATCTAAAAAATGCCTCTTTAGAGAATCATTTCTGGAAGGCTCTTCAAATAGGGGAAAGGAGGATAATAGAAGTAATAAAGAGGGGGAAGAATCAGGGGATGGATCATCCTAGGAAGTGGCAACCAAAATCACAAAAATTACATATGAGGATGTTAGAATTGAGCCTGAGCAAAAGAGGCCTGGAGGAGCCTCTCATGAATGCAACAAATCCCCCCCACCAATCAAGGAAAAAATGGATTTGGGAAACTTTCAGGTAGAGGAAACTCTCAATGCTCTTATGGATGATGCACAAGAACTCTAGGAGGGACATCAAAAACCAATTATGGAAATTAACAAAGGAAGTAGAAAGGGTAGAATTGGAACCTAGGCATCAAAAGAAGGGGTTGGAAAGAATAAGCAGAACACCAAAGTAAACAATTTAGATGCTCTCCAGGAGGAAGAAGATGACTTGGCACAGTCTAAAGAAGAGGAGAGTGATCAATTCTTAGATGGAGAAGGTGATCCATGGGAGGAGGTAGAGGAAGGTGAGTTACTTGAGGTGAGGTAGCTTGAACAATCAAAATCAAAGATAAATGTACCTAACATAAATAAAAAATCCAAAAGGGATAGGAAAACAAATAAATCCAAGCCGATGATTACATGCAATGCCTCTGGTAAAATAACTGGTTGTTGGGAAGGATAGCCTCCTTCCTGGGGTAGAATGAGGATCATAACCTAGAATGTCAGGGGCATTAATTCCCTTGAAAAATGGTGTATGGTCAAGCGGAAAATTGACCAATCAAATGTAGACATAGTTCTCATACAAGAATCAAAATGGAGTAAGGAAGAAGGTTAGAGGAGATTGTGCAATTGGAGATAGTGGAAAAGTCAATTCAAGGTGGCTATAGGAGCGTCTGGTGGACTGGGAGTCTTATGGAACCCACTTACAGTAGATGGGGAAGTAGAAAAAGAAGAAGACAATTGGAAATTGTTCAAGTTTAAAGATATAAGAAGGCATGGCATCTTCTTAAACATCAATGCATATGGGCCAATAGCTATAATGGCAAAAAAAAAGCATGGGACAAAATATCAAGTGAGCTAGAAAATAGGAGAAATGGGATGGGGATAGTAGTCAGAGACTTCAATGCAACCTTGAACAATGAAGAGAAGCAAGGGGGTCTGGTAAGAAAAAATTCCATATAGAGAGATTTCCAGGAATTTATAGATAGAAACCTTCTAAAGGATGTGCAGACCAAAAATGGAACATTCACATGGTCCGATAGGAGGAAGGATTTTACCAATGTAGCAGAAAGATTGGATAGATTCCTGCTCTGGGGAGATTGGGGAGAGATAGAAGCCTCACAAGAAGCTCACATATTACCTTTCACAGGGTTAAACCATTTCCCTATGTTGTTGAAATTTGGGTAGGATGACCCCCCTAAAGGATGCCCTTTCAAATTTGAAAACACCTGGTTGAGAGATGATCACTTGCTAGAGCTATTAGAGAAGTGGTGGAATGAGATTAGGTTTGGAGATAAATCAGATCTTTACTAGATAAGCAAAAGAATGGGATACATCAAGAATAAGCTCAAGGATTGGAACAAGAGACATTTCAAGAACATATTCCAAGAGAAAGAGAGGCTAAAGCAAGAAATCAGAGTCTTGAATGAGCACATAATAGAGAAAGGAATGGATGCAAAGGATTTTGAAAATGAGAAATGTCTAAAAGATGAGTTGGAAGAGATTCTAAAGAGGGAAGAATGTTATTGGTGACAAAAATCAAGGGAAACATGGTTGAAAGAGGGTGACAGAAACACCAAGTTCTTCCACAATTCAACAATCTCCAACCAAAGTAGGAACGAGATTGCAAAAATCAAGAAGGCCAATGGAGAAGTAGCACAATCTATTGAGGAGGTTAACAAGGAGGCAACCAAATTATTTGAAGAAATTTTAAATAAAGAAAGTCAAGAAAACATTGCAACAAGGAATAATCTTTTGAGTGCAATTCCCACAATCATAAAAGAGGGACAAAATAGGCACCTATATCAAAAGATCTCCTTGGAAGAGGTCAAGGAACTAGTCTTCTAAATGATCCTTGACAAGGCCCCAGGCCCTGATAGATTCACAACCAGCTTCTTTCAAAAGTTTTGGGACATAGTTGGAAGAGATCTAGGGGCGAAAATGGAGGAATCAAGAAGAATAATGACAATGCTGGGGGAAATAAATAACGCATTTTTGGCTCTAATCCCCAAGAAAAAAGACCCATAGAAAATGAGTGATTTTAGACCAATCGCACTGTGCAATACGGTGTATAAGGTGGTCACAAAAATAATAGAAAATAGACTCAAGGAAGTATTGAATGGGGTGATATCAGAAAAATAGAGTGGTTTTGCACTAGGATGATCAATAGTGAAAGGAATAATCACTACTCATGAAACTATACATTCAACCAAAAAAAATAAAGATGCTTGCATGATACTAAAACTAGACATCCTCAAAGCCTATGACATGGTAGATAGACAATTTCTCTTGGAAGTGTTGAGGAAATTTTGATTTGGGGAAAATTGGATCAAGTGGGTTAAAAGCTGCATCTCTACAGCTAAATTCTTAGTGCTAGTGAGTGGATCTTCTCATGGCTTCTTCCCCTATCCTCATTCTTGTTCATAATCATGGCAGAGGTGCTTGGGAGAGGGATCCAAAGACTGAGAAGAGAAGGAAAGTGGAAAGGTGTTCATGTAGCTAATGGAATGGAACCCTTAACACATCTCCAATTTACAAATGACATAGTTATAATGGGAGAGGCTAGTAGGAGGGAAGCGAGAGTGATCAAAAGTTTCTTAGATGACTACTGCAGGGCCTCAGGACATAGCATCAACTGGGGAAAATCAAAGGTATTTTTTCTAAACACACAACCAAGCCTGGAAAAAGATCTAGCCAAAATACTGAATTTGAGAGTAGCTAGCAACATTTCCAGGTCACTTCTTGGGTATGCCCCTTTTTGCAGGTATCAACAAAAAGTGCTATTGGGAGAATCTGATTAATAGGTGCAAGAACAAGCTAGGTACTTGGAAAGGAAAATGGTTGTCCTCGGCAGGTAGACTATTAATGGTCAAATATGTCTTGTTAGCTATCTCGATGTACTCAATATCATGTTTAAAACTTCCTAAAGCAGTGGAAGAGTCCCTCACTCAAATTTTTAGGAAATTATTTTGAAGTGGAATAGGGGATCAAAATAAATTTCCCCTATTGGCTCGAGACAAGGTGTGCACACCCAAGGAGGTTGGTGGAGCAAGGATCAAATAGTTGTCCATAATGAACCAGGCCATGGTGTCCAAATTGGTCTAGGACATACACACAAAAGGTGACAAAGGTGGGTCAAAATCATGAGGAGAAAATATCTAGACTCAAATGATTTGACCATAATTCTCACTGTAATAAATCCCACAAGAGGATCAACAATCTAGAATTTTATATTGGATTGTAAGGATATAATAGCAAATCATGTAACCTGGGAAGTTAGGGATGGGAATAGTGCATCCTTCTGGAATGATTATTAGTGTGGAAAACCACCCATCAACAATACTTTGGGCTTGGATGAAATCAAAGAAGAAATGACAAGGCTTTGGGGGAGCAAGGTAGCCAACTATGGCAGGAGGATTTCCTATCAAGGATCCTACAACTGGAGCTGGAATGATCTCCAAACCCTCAATGTTCCTCAAGCACAAAAAAATGCATTGGAAAAGATCCTCAATGAAAGGTAGTTTTTCCCATCCAACGAGGCATATACAAGGTGAAATTTCGATACAAGATTAAGGAGATGGCTATGGCTTGTCAAGACTGGCCATGCAAACTTATTTGGGGGAGGAAATGCCTCCCCAAGGATGGATTGTTTTCTTAGATGGCGATACAAAGAAGAATCCTCATAGATGATAGGCTAGCCACCTTTGGATTTCAAGGCCCGGGAAGATGTTCTCTATGCAAAGAAAATGAAGAGTCAACCAACCATCTTCTCCTGACATGCCCCTATGCAAATGATTACTGGAACATAGTGAGAGACAAACTAAATCTACAATGCCCCATGCCAACAAATCTTTCATCTTGGTTCAAAATGTGGCCCCAAAAGGGAAATAAATTAGTTTTTGGAGGTATATGGAAGACAACCCCATCCATTGTGATATGGGAGATATGGAAGGAATGAAAGAGGAGAATCTTTCAAGGGAAAGAGATGAATAAAGAAAAACTATGGGACAAAATTGAAAGAGCTATAGTAGAACTAGTCAATGAGGATGCTCAAAGGAAAGAAAAAAAAAAAAAACTTTCACAAACTGAGATGATTTCCTAACCAAAATATTTCTTGGCCTCAAACCTCCTCTTCTATGTGGAAATGGATCAACTCAGTCAATTAAGGCAAAGAGAGAAAAAGTAGCTTGGAAGGAAGTAGAACCAAAATGGACAAAGAAATTTTGATGGAGAAACTTGTGGAAACCCAAGACCAGGTGGAGCTGGTTGCATCGCAAGGGATGCACAGGGCAAGATCCTAGTAGAAAAATTCACACCTTTAGGAATTTGCTCAAACAATGAAGCTGAGTTCAAAGCAGTAGCCATAGGTTTGTAGTTGGTGCTCAATTTGGGAGTGAAACAAAATCATTTGGAAGGATACTCAATGGTCATGATCAATGCCATCCAGAGAGACAACACTCCTAATTGGAAACTCAATCATCTATTATAGAGTGTCAAGAAATTGGCGGACATGTTCGAGGCCTTGAAAATTAGCCATATTTACCGAGAAGGAAATGAAAAGGTGGATGAGTTGGAAAAAAAGGTGTCAAAAAATTCCATGTAGGAAAAGGCCACTTGTTGGTATCAAAAGAATTACCGGCATCGGCTCTTTAAATAGCGACAAAAGAAAAACACATGGTATTAAGGACAAAATCCAGGTGATTTATTTGACAAGATAGGGGTCATCAATAGAAGGAAAAGTGAAAGCAAATCAAACAAGTTCTGAGGAAAGGGAAAGGTTGGCAAGATACCATATTACCATGCATTAATTTCGCTAAGTACCACCAACAAGGTTGTGGCAAGCAAACACGCTCCAAAGGGCACGAATGTAGAAAAGCTAATTATGAGGAATTAAGGCCCTCGATGTTAAAAGGCCTCGACTAGTGTAAATTTGTTCATACACAATAGTGGCATTCCAAAAATAGAGAGAGTTAGTGAATTCATAGAAGTGGTCTAGCTGGTGTGTGGTAGCCCAATGGAGACTCCACTATCCTTAGATACGGAAAAGCAACAACAATATTTCAAAGGTGTAGTGTCGAACAAAAGGTTGTAGGGGTTGTTGGCCTCCTCTCATCCTCTAGTCCTCTAGGCGATCAAGAAGGTAGTTAGATCAAAATTCCTAAGGGCGTACCACAGGTTTAGGTCAAATTCTGAGATCCCAGCCATGTTCCTAGTTGTTCTCTTGCACATGGGTGTTTCAAAGGAGGTGGGAAATAAGCTAACACAAATGGTTTTCATTCACGTGTGGTTGGGAGACATCAATGTGGCCTTGGACAATGTGGACAAGAACAAGAAAATCCCCATGCCGCATAATTACTACATGATGCAAATGTGTGGAAGAGAGGTAATGAAATTTCCCCTCATTCGAACCATTGACCTAGAAGGGTTTGAAAAGTTGTGGGATGAGCGTGAACAGAGCATTTCCTTCCTTCTTAGAGTAGCCAAGCTAGTGACCAACCTTCCTTAAGGTTGGGCAATGAGGTACATAGAGGATGAAGGACTCTCAGAATAAATTGTTATAGGGGATGATGATGACTGGGACCTTGGCTTCAGAGAGGAATGGCACTAGAACAACCCTAGAGACCCAGAGGAGAAGGAAAAGGGACTGGCCCATTAGAATTGTGGAGCGGATTGCCCAGTAGTAGCGAACTACATTTCCTACATGAAGCACATAGAGTCAGATGATGATGAGGAGTGAAGATGCCTCATTTGGTATAGTCTTAGTAATACTATAGTGTTATTTCAGTGTTAGTATTAGTATTAGGGCATAGAAAATAAGAGTCAGTCATGGGTTTGTCAGCAATGCCTGTGTCTCAAACTAGGCCATTTTGTATTGAAAATTGTAAATGCATACACATACTGGATGGGAAGGGATTTAGTGAAGGCCATTTTGTCAGGGAAGGCCATCAAGGAAGTTTTTTGGCTATCAGAAACTCATGTAATTTCCTCTTTGAAAGAAATACAGGGTGCTGCCCATTAGTAGCAATTTATCTAGCAAATATATGTGTGTGTGTGTGTGTGATCCAATATTTATATTTATAAATTTGTATTCATATTTAGAGACTCATTCAATGTTTTGATTTCAATTTTCAACTATCAATAGTGATTGTTCATTGTTAAATTTTTAGTTTGTGAGTCTCAACTCTTTAGAATGTTTATTGATGTTTAATAAAAATTTTGATTACATAGTTGAATAAATATAAGTATGTTATATATAACATAGATTCTAGATAGATGACAAATAAAAGGGTTCAAATGCTAACACCTTCACTCTTATACATTCTCATTTCTCAACCCTTGTTGTCTTGAAGAGAAGATGTTTATCCATACAAGGAGTTGAACTCAATACTCCTCTCTATTTTCATTTTCTTCCTTATTGGACTATGTTTCTATTTTTGGAATTTTTTGATCAAACAATAAAAATGAATGGAAAACCAAGACATCCACTCCATCTAAAATACTCTGAATCCTCAAAAGCCTTCCAAAAAAATAGGGTCACTAAAGGAAAAAAATATAAACAAGCTTATTCAAAGTCTCTTGAAAGATGTGTTAGGAAAAAGAAGGTGTCTCAACCTTTGATTTTTCCCGTAGCATTGATTTTTCTATATATTGAATGTTGCTAATTTTCTCACATTGTCTTTTGAGTTACAACTTGTAGTTTCTTTTTCAAATGAGGAGTCAAGTTGGAAAGTTGATTTTATAGGTGGAGTTGTGCATGAAGACATTTTATATTTCCATGTTGAGTTTTGACAATTGATTTAGAAATGTCTAATTTCTGCATTGTAAGCTTTATAAATATGATATTTCGTTTGAGCAGTTGGGAGAGGAGATATTGAATTCACAGGGGTTATGTTGTCGAATTTTCTCTATATGGAACATGATGTAAATCTCCATGTAAAGGCTTAGAGCCTATAAATGTATTGTAACTGTGTATTTGGTTGCCAAATAATACAATGGATCTATACTTTTGGAGTGTGGGGTTTTTTTACCTCGAAGGGTTTTCCCCACGTAAATCTTTGTGTTCATGTCTTCTTCTTTAGCTTTCATGTTTAATGATTCTATTTATTGAATTTATTTAATGCATGTTGTTGAAATTGGTTAATCTTGTAAGATCTAAAATTGCATGAGCTCTCCTCTAAGGATTAATGGTGGGAAATAAACCATGTCTAATTCTACTTTATGGCATAGTAGTATGTGTTTTTGAGGTTCTCTGAAGAAACATTGTTTACCGAAGACACTTATCTCAGTTGTTCATTCTGGGATGAATCTACCTTCCCTTCAATTAGTATTAGAGCTTTCTTCTAGGATTTTCTTTCTTCTATCATATGTAGGTTTGTGAGTTGCATGTACTTGTATGTGTGTTGCATGTGGCTTGCATGTGCTTGCATGTTGATGCATGTAAGAATTATTGGTGTTTTTGGTTCTAGGCATTCCTTTTGTGAAGATTTTGTAGCCTGGAAAGCTTGAGGAAGTCCGAAGGAATCATCTGAAGATTGATCCTTTCATGAGTGGAAGTTCTTTCTTTTTAATTTTAGTTTTAGAGACAACACATAGCTTGAAGGATGGTGAAGAAAATGAAAATGGAATTGGTCATATTGAAATGATGTGATTTGAAGCTCCTTGTTGATAGAAAAATAATCCTAATGCATGGGGTGTGTTTTTTATGCTTTGTGGTTGTGTTGCAGAAAAGCTTTCATATTTGGTGTCTATGTGAGATGCTCCTTAGTGATATAGAGAAGCTTGGGTTGTTTTCAACTATGGAGTAATGTGATTATGCTGGGTGTTTTTTCCTGGTATTGGAAGGCCTGCATTATATTTTTTTACCTCAATTGCATGTAGGGTATGGAGTCAATCATTGGATGATCTGGAAGCTTCTACAATAGCATGTCTCCCTCAGATGTAGGAGTTGGCCTAAAATGGGCCTAGATTTCCTAGACTACTTTTTCCTTTTAACATGGATGCTTTGTACTTGCATGGCTCAGATTCATGTTCTTTGGATCTAAGGGTTTTATATATTTTCCTAAAAATCTATGGTTATGCGAGCATCTGTGATAATCCATTATTTTGGTTTAACCATTATGGTGCTTTTTTCAAAGTTTTGAGTCTTTCCAAATGTGAAGTGGGTGTGGATGTGCATGGGTGTTTTTAAAAGATAGTGGTTTTGTAGGTTTTACACAATCAAGAAAAAATTGTGGTTTTGTGGAGCTGCGATTAAGCTATTTTCTAGACCCTAGTTTTTTGGGGTGTTACTAGATGAGATAGTTGTAGTTTTTCATCCATGCTTTGTGCATGGTATGAGGAGGTGAGATGATTTATGTATGTGGGAGTGTTGGTACGTGATTAGTCACTAAACATTTCTATGGTGATGCTTGGTGGATTCCTTGATTATGGTGCTCATTGTGGACATGATTAGAAAATTGGATCTGAGCTTGATTTGGTGCTTGAGTCATGTTGTCTACATGGTTATTCTATTTGAGATCTCAATTTTTTAGCTTCCAGTGTGATAGTGGGTTTGCATGTTGCATTGATTGGATCTATGGGTAATGCAATGTTGTGTGCTATCTTTACCTACATGATTACATAGATGACTCATAAGTTGACTTTCTATATTCATGAGGTTTGATTCTATGTTGATACAAACTTGTTAGCTAGCATTTCCTGTGATCACTTGTGCATTGGTGTGGTTGCTTTGAGATGAGAGGATGGATGATACGAGAGTACCTGGATAGTCAGTGTTGGGGTCCTATAGCATGGTGTATTTCATTGTTTTGGAGATCTAGGTTTCACTTGGTTTGATCAACAATACACTTGTATGTGTGTGGACCTAAATGATTTTCAGATTTGGGAGATGGTGTGTTATGTGCTTGGCAAGCTTGGTACCACAGTTTAGTGGGAGTTTTTAGCAGTGACTATGTATTCATCACTATATGGTGGATTATCTTCTTTAGTGATGTAGATGTTTCAAATAGACTCTTAGATCTTGTTGTCGCATAAGGGTTTCTTAACGTTTTCATGTGAACAATATTTGAGGATGTGTGGAACCTCAAAGCCATGGAAGACTCTTGTGTTCTTTGGGTTGAGGTGTTGGTGGTACTTGATAGGTGATGTTGGCTTAGAGTCTTTTTGTTTTATGTCATGGTATACTCTTGATTGCGCATTAGAGTTTTAACATGATGCATTGCTCTTAATACCATGGTATGTTCACTTGGAGCATGGGATCTCCTAAGGGAAATGGTAAGATCGTGATGTCATGATAAGTTCCTGATTCAGATGATTGGAGCTTTGAGTCTGGTGATTATCTATTTTTTGAGTACATTGGTCATATGCTTGAGAACTTTGTGATAGTTTAGTGATGCATTTGGTGTTTAGGATGAGATGATTATT
Source organism: Sequoia sempervirens (assembly GCA_007258455.2). Taxonomy (NCBI): domain Eukaryota; kingdom Viridiplantae; phylum Streptophyta; class Pinopsida; order Cupressales; family Cupressaceae; genus Sequoia; species Sequoia sempervirens. The sequence continues at coordinate 580,562,370 of VDFB02105785.1, forward strand.
TGCTAGTTCTCATGGATACATGGAGAATGAGATGAGGCTGTATTTCTCTTAAGATGAGAGAAGTGTTGTTGAGATGGTTACTTTTGATGAGATTTTAGCAAAAATTCCAAGGAGCCTACACTCTGATTGGATGTGAGTTCAACAAAGACCTATGAGGAGATTTCTCTTGGATGAGTCATGATGGCTTGCATATCTTGGAGGAGCATTCTCATTCCCCACTCTTGGTCTACTCGACGACTTATCGCTTGAGAGGTATTTCCCATTGTTTCTCTTAGGTTCTTTATGCTTTATTTTATAAACATGAATCTTTATATGATAAATTATATGGTTCTAGAAGATTCATTGTGAGAGATGGATAGCATGGTTATCTCCTTAGGTTTGCATTTCCATTTATGATGATTATAGGGAATGGTAGTGAGCTGATTTCCTGAGATGGGAAATGGAGTAGTTTGATCTTCTTTGTGAAGCTTACATCCATGTAGAACATGATTCATATGTGAACCAAAGATTTTTGGCAATGGGAGGGCTCTCTTACACTTCTAGGGTTTTGCACCTAAAAGGAGAGAGGCACCAAAAATCTTAATGGCTCACTCAAGAATATTCCCTTGAGATTCCAATGGAAAGATGATTGAAATTTTTCAAAGGGGAAAGTCCTAGATGCAAATAATTGATATAAGAGATTGATTCTTAATGCAAAACTAAGAAAATGTAAAGTGTTTGAAAACACGTTGTGATATGCAAAATGACCTAAAAATGCAAACAAAATATAACATAAACTTATGAGATCAAATTTGTGCACATGAAAACTATAAAGTGATGGATAGGAGATTTTTAGTCCTACAGAAGTCACTATTGAAGCCAACTGGCACTCATACGCCAAGCTGGGTGACTTAGTCTAGTTTTAGGGAGATTTTGCCAAAATAGCTTTCAGACAACTGGGTACTTAGAACTACAAAAACGTCTATTTTGGGCATGGTAGTGGGACTTATCTACCATTGATGGTGTATTAGTCCACTTCCAGATTTTGGGAAATTCAAAAGTGCAATTTGTAGCTCTTGGTCTGCACTTCAGCTCTTGACAAGTTTCCAGATCCAAAACTACATAATTTGACCTATAGGTGTTCTCAAAGCTTATTTTAGGGATTTGAAATTTTTTAATGAATTTGAAAAATGGTTAACAAATTTTCACACCTTGATCTTTGAAAAATCTACACACTAGACCTACAAAACACATGCAAGGAGGGGGAAAATTGTTGAGTTAGTGAATACGGGTTTGCCTTTGTCAAACCCTAGTTTGATAATTAAACCCTTGAAAATGATTTGAAATGAAAAGAGAATGATGAATGAACAAAATCAATGCTACAACTCACCAAACCCTTGAAGTAGAAATTTGAAGACATGCAAGTAGAAGCTCCAATGGATGTAGACTTGTGAATGCTTGAAATGCCTAGAATGCTTAAGCGAACGATTGATAATTGCTTGAATTAGTGATAAATTTAAGAAACCCCCCTCAAAAAAGATATAAAATCCTGGTGAATCTTTCATTTTTTTAAAAAATATTAATTTTTATTGGAAAATCTTTCCTTTTTTCGAAAAACAAATTAATTTTATTGCAATTTTTTTATATCACTAAAATTTTGTAGAAAATTTTGGAAAATCTTGAAAATAATAGGAAAATGCATTAATTATGATGGAAAATCTATCCAATCTAAAAATAATTCTCATGGAAAAGTAGGGGTCGAGGGTGAAAACTATCGATGTGTTGAAGGGTAGACTATAATATTTACTTTCCACCATTGTTTTAAAATATAATATAATGGCACTTATTGTATTTTGCAAGGTAAAATGTACCCATGATCTATAATTCTTATGGGGCTCAAAATTTCTTTTAGATCATTGATCTCATGACCCTCATTGTATTGTGTAAGGTAAAATTTACCCACAATATATAATGATAATGAGACCCAATTGTGGGCCCCATGAGCATTACAAATCATGGGTAAATTTTACCTCGTGGAATACAAGGACCATTAGATTATATTATAAATCAATGGTGGAAACTAAAAACCAGAAATATGGTCTTAAAGTAACTAATAATTCTGATATACTATTAGTGAATTAATATAGATTTCTACTATAATTTATTAAATTTAGGCGAATCTATTCTAATCATGTATTAAATATTGTGGAAAATTTTTGAGTTAAATTTTTAATAAATTCAATTATTTGGTGATTTAAATAAGATTATAATAAAATTTTGTAAAAATGTGGTGATTCAAGTCACTTTGTAGCTCGAATTATTAGTCAATTTCAATTCTGAAATTTCAACTATTAGCCAATTGGAAAATATTAGCCACTAAAAAAATCACTAGCTTAAATGATTAAGTGAATGAATGGGGGTGACATGAGAGGAATAACCCTATATTTATACACAATTATGTAATATTTCCTGAAAACACCACATCACAATGCAACCTTAGGTCTTAGAAAATAATAACCCACAATAATTTTGAATTTATTTTGATTTTTGAGCCAAAGGGGTCTCATTCGCCCCTAGTGGGGAATGGATCCCACTTAGGAATTTTAAGTGGGTGTTAGAAATTAAGTGTATTAATTGATGTTTATCAGGATTATTTAAAAAAATACACTTAAGTAAGGCCTGTAAGTGTAAAATGAGGCCAATTAAAGCATAAGAAAGGGTCAAATTATTGATGAAAAACCTAGAAAAGTGTGAAATTTTGTTAAAACACTTTACAACACTTTGAAATAAGGCTTGGTAAGTGATAGAAATAGATTATTTAGGTGAAATATATTAATAAGGTCCTAGAAAAGTGTGAAAGTGTGTTACAACACTTCACAACACTTTTGCAAGAAATCATAAAGTTATTATTGATTCACAAGGGTCCAAGACCTAATGTGAATGTGTTGACCACATTACAACATTAAATCAAGGAAAAACTAGGCCAACATTCACAAGAAAGACCCATTTGAGTGTGAAAATGTCCAAAGGTACATTTTTGTATGCTGCAATATGTTATGTTTGATCTCTTGAGGTTGAACGGGTTTGGATGTTGTTATATATTTTATATTGGGGTTGTGAAGGAGATCTTACTTGACACAATTGGCACTTAGAGGTGTATGTATAAGGGAATGATACATGTTTATAATTTGCATATTTTTCTCTTTAGTCGAGTTCTTCTTCCTATATGTTCGGATTCATATGACTCTATATGTGAGATTTCTATGTGGAGTTATGATGATCACTAGTTTGTGGTCATGTGTTTTCACTTGGGTGATGACATGGAGGTTCTTGTATCTCTTTTTTTTCTGTCAGATATGGAGAACATGGGAGAGTTGTCGAAGATTATTGAGAGAGTTGTTTCTTGCAGCAATTGGTTACAAGATTTGTAGATCATTGTGGATGGTCCTTGGTACTACATGGCCACACTTTCTATGTGTTGTGATTGGTAGACTCATTGTGTCTATGATCTTTTTAGATTCGAAAATACCCATGTAGTGGCCAGTTCCTAGATGTGTTTGTTCTTCTTCGACTGGTGGGCACATGAAGCTTGTATTTTTAGTTGATGGGTTGGATATGTAGGTGGCATGAGTTTTCTAATGTGGATAACTTTGAGGTATGTGTGATTGGATGGATTAGAACTTGTTGTGGGTGCTATTTTCAGTCGTGTGGATTGGTCAGTTAGATGGGAGCAATTAGTTTCCTAGTTGTTGTTCTAACTGATGTTCTATCTTGTTTTTTGGAGGATGGATTTATGGTTGTGTTCGGGTATTGAGCTTTGAATTTGATGTTGTTGATGCTTCTATATATCTTGTGAGCATAGTGGAGTGGTGGTAGTATCTTGTAGCCTTTGCTATTAGTTGGATTTGATGCTTGTGTTCTTTAGACTGGTGCATATACACCATGGCTTATTCCTTTCCTTGGAGGATGACAGGAATTGTTTCCTAAGATGGTGGACATCTTGGATGTTGTTGCAGGTGTCTTGGTTGGAGCATGATAGCATTGTTCAAGATTCTCGTGATTGCATGTATAGCTATGATGATTTATTTTCATTGATTGACTCTTAGCAGTTAAATCCTATTACTTTCATGTAATCTTTAAAGGTGTCTAAAAAGTGGGAGAATGTTAGGAAAAAGAAGGTGTCTCAACCTTTTATTTTCCCATAGCATTGATTTTTCTATATATTGAATGTTGCTAATTTTCTCACATTGTATTTTGACTTACAACTTGTATTTTTTTTCCCTAATGAGGAGTCAAGTTGGAAAGTTGATTTTATAGGTGGAGTTGCACATGAAGGAATTTTCTATTTTTGTGTTGAGTTTTGACAATTGATTTAGAAATGTCTAATTTGTGCATTGTAAGCTCTATAAATATGAGCTTTTTCTTGAGGAGTTGGGAGAGGAGATATTGAATTCATAGGGGTTATGTTGTCGAATTTTCTCCAGATGGATAACCTTCCACAATGGTCCTTGATAACCTATGGAGATTCCTATCCTTTCCTCATGTTGGCACCTCTCTTCAACTCTTCTTCATTATCATGCCTCCCTTCTAAATCTCTATGTAGCCATATTCCATTCCCCTTTATTTATTTATTTTGGTGCATATATTATTTTTCCTCAAATTTCTAATTAGCATGGTGTAACTCTCTTTTATTCCCTATGCACTAGCCTTTCTTTCTATGTTGTGTGCAGTCCCATTAACTTTCCAGATCTACATTAAATTTCAAATTTCAGCTACCTTACTTTCCAAATCTACATTAAATTTCAAATTTTAGCTACCTTCTATCAACCCTCTTGCATCCCCTTCATAATGTTTGATTTTTTTGAATTTTCAATCTTTTGCATCCTCCCTTTGCAACCTTTCATTTCCATTGTCTTTTCAAATTCATTTTATTGTAATTTTCCCTCCCATATATGCTAGTCATAAATATCAATTTTAGTTGATGATGCAATATTAACAATTTTAAATGGTCATAGTCAAATATTTTAAATTCATTAAATACTACAACAAATGTCAAATTCATCCATCAACACCAAATTTGAAGTGAACTCAAAAAACTGGCCAGATGCTCTTGCATCAAACACATCCAGTAAAAAGTTTGTGAGCATAGGCTCACAAAATGAAGCTAAGTAGTAGAACTACTCTTCCAAGTTGCATACAACTTGCAGCATGCTCCCACACCGAAATTGATACTTGCAAATTATTTCTTTTTTTCTCTTCTTCCAACATCTTGCTGGAACATTTTCCATCCTCTAGCAGCAAATTTGCACCCCATTTTTCTTTCCGTTTGTGGACTTATGTCCACCATGTACCAACCTCCTCCACCAAAGAATTTTTTCTCTCCACTTTTCTTCTTTCATGGGTTTTGACCCACCACAAACTGATCACTTCCACCAAGTTTCACCTATAGTACCTTCTACAATTTCTACGTGCAAATATATATTTGCATGCCAACTTGCAACTACATTCTTCATTCCATTTACTTGCAACTTTTTTTTTCACTTCCTTATTACAAGTCTTAGAAAAATTACAACTTACCTCTACATACTTTGTTGTTACAACAACCTCATCCACCATGTTTTTTGTTGCTCCTTCATTTACCTTCAAGTGTTCATTTTCGAACAACTTTTCAATCTTCTCAATCTCTACCTCAAGAAAGTTATGCTCCTCAACAACAACTAAATCAATAACCTTTTTATGCAAATCTGTATTGAAACTTTTCACATGTCTGCGTTCTTCTTCTTCATATCACTATCATAAACTTTCCATGTCTTCCAATGGATCATTCTCCATTGTAATTGCATAGTTTAACTTTTCAAAAGAACCTACTACATCTGATTTGTATTCTTTTGGGACTGTATGGGCTGCACCCACACTCTTTTCCTTCCATATACCCCTTCTATCAAAGGGCTGCAAAGCTTCTCATCTTTTGCAATTTCAGTTGCAATCTCTTCTATTTCCTCTTGATCCTTTTGCACAAGGATCTCCTCTTCTTTTTCTTCATTCTTCATATCTACTGAAATTTTCTTTTTTTCTCTTCATCCTTTAAAATATTCTCAACTATTGCTTTCTTACCTATTTCAACTTTTATGTTGCTTTCTTCAAGTTCATACTCTCATTGGAGCATACTAATACAATTTACTTTACCACTTCTTGTTTATCTCACAATGGATTCAACACATTCTTTCCCATCCTTGATTATACTATAGGTTTTATTGCTTCCATTATGTATAGCTTGCCTATCCGAAAGCCAAGGTTGACCCAATAAAATGTGAGAAATATCCATGGGTACTATATCACATGCAATTTTATCCTTATATCCTCCAATGTGAAAATTCACAATGCTTTGTTCACTTACCCAAATTTGATGACCTTCTTGCAACCAAGAGATGTAGTATGGCTAAGGGTGCTTCATCCTCTTCAAGTTCAACTTCTCAACCATTTCCAACTCAACCAAATTATCTCTACTATCATTTTCCACAATCACTTTGCAACACTTTCCATCGAAATTGCACATAGTTTAAAACAAATCACTCCTTCGCATGGGTTCTTGTTTCACTTTTTGTGGATTCAAATATTCCTTCTTCATCCACAATCTCTCTCCATGTCTCCAAGACATTTTTCCAAAAAAATTATGGCACACTCTTAGTCTATTACCACAAAAAAATTAGAGCCAACACTCATTGCCTTTGTAGATCCCCGTACAACAAAACTCACACTACTATCCTCTACTCAATGGGATTATGGAAAATGCACTTTCAATATATCTTCTACCCACTTCATCTCAGTGGAAGAGATTTACACACCTTCTACCCAGCTTCATCTCTGCTAGAGGATAGCCAACATGATTCGCATAGAATAAATGGCCTCTCAAAGCTTCTTCACTCTTTACCAATTCTTCACCCATGGTCTTGGTGGATTCTCTCCACTCCCAGGATCTTGTGGCTCTGATATCAATTGATGCAAGATGAAACTCGCTATGAGCACACTCTTATCCAAAAATTATAATTACCATAGACAATCAACCTCACAATTTACAAAGCTCCCAATTTTGAAATTAACTAATCACTTGAATTTTGCAATCACATTTGTAATCAAATTTATTTGAAGTCACAATAAAAACTAGATAACAATTTAATATTAATATTATTAACCTTGTTTGTAGTCTTACATTTGCACCAACAAATTTAGCTTCTTTACACTTAGCTAGTAATCTTTTACTTTCCTCACTATGCCTTTATCATATATCACCCCCTCTATTTTTCCTCTATTCACAATTTTTCTCAACTACTGGTAATTGGAATGCTTTCTTCTGACCTTCCACAATGGTCCTTGACAACCTACACAAAATCCTATCCTTTCTTCATGCTGGTGCCTCTCTTCAACTCTTCTTCACTATCATGCCTCCCTTCTACATCTCTATGCAACCATAGTCCATTCCCCTTTATTTATTTATTTTGGTGCATATATTATTTTTCCTCAAATTGCTAATTATCATGGTTTGGCCCTCTTTTATTTCATGTGCACCAACCTTTCTTTCTATGTTGTGTGCAGTCCCATTAATTTTCTAGATCTGCATTAAATTTCAAATTTCAGTTGCCTTCTATCAACCTTCTCACATCCCCTTCATAATGTTTTTTTTTTAAAATTTGTTTTTAGTATTTTGCATTCTCCCTTTGCATCCTTTCATTTCCATTCCCATGGTATTTTCAAATTCATTTTATTGTAATTTGACCTCTTGCATATGCCACAGTCATAAATATTACTTTTAGCTAATGATGCAATATTAATAGTTTTAAATGGTCATAGTCAAATATTTTAAATTCATTAAATACTACAACAACCATAAAAAATTTCCATCAACACCAAATTTGAAGTGAACTTGAAAAATTGCATCATATGTGATATAAGTGAAAGATTATGCATGACTAGACATTTGACCCTACCATTTTGCATGGCATATTGGTTTGAATATATCAATGGCTACTCCAACCACACATATGATCCACTTTGTAACACTAATTATTGTTCATGAATGCAACACAATGCTCCTAGGTTTAGTTACAAGTAAAAGCACCTTTAGGTTCTATTGGATGGTCAATATGCACCAATGCGTATATATGCATATATATATATATACTTTGCAATACTTCATCAACACCTTCTATTTGTTTGTGTCTATCGTCCATCCAATAGAACCTATAATCACCCTGTTTTAAATTGAAAAATATTTTTTTCTATTGTTAAATTGAGTGTATGTTAAAAAAGGTTGGTTGGTAGTCGATCTTCAAATGAGACTTTTTAGTACAACAAGGCAAACAAAAAAAAACTATTTTATAAGAAGTTGTAATCTCAAACAAGCATACTCAAAAGTCAAATATGTTATTGTTATTGTGAATACATAATTTAAGTTCTAAAACTAAGGTTATTCCACCCCGAAATGTCTCTAATTTAAAAGAATCTTTTCATAATTTTACCATCACTTTTTAACCCAATTTCTATTTTGAGCAATCTTTGGGCCGTTGGAAGACCTCATAGAAACATACAATTTTTCATCATATTACTTTCAACAATTTTGTATTAAGTTATTTTTGTTTAGAAAGGAAAAAAATCTTTTGACACTAAAAAGACTCTTGTAACACTTTTACCACAACTTTTCACTCTAACCTTTATTTGGAGTTATGTTTTGACAATTAGAAAGATATTAAAGAAACTTACAAAAAAATAATTTATAGTATACTCATATTTGCAAAACACTGAAAAAAAGAATCTTATAACACTTAAAAAAAAATCACAATTTTAACATAAGTTAATAATCTTTAGACTATTAAAATAGATTACAAAATATGACTACTTCAATATCATAATTTTATAATTTTACATAACTTGGTGATCTTTAGACTATTAAGATATGTAGTAAAATATTCTACTTGGACAATATAAATTTAAATGACACTAAAAATCTTTCAAAATTTGAACATAATCTAATGATTTTTCAACTATTAAAATATATTGCAAAATATTTTTACTTTGATATTATAAATTTTTGATGAACCCTCAACCCTCAACCCTTAAATCCTAAACCCTCAAACCCTAAACCCTAAACCCTCAACCCTTAAATCCTAAACCCTCAAACCCTCTACCCTCTACCGCCAACCCTTAAACCCTCTACCCTCTACCCTCAACCCATACCCTCTACCCTCAACCCTTAAAC
>VDFB02105785.1:580571701-580636511 GCA_007258455.2 Sequoia sempervirens
CACTCCCACATACATAAATCATCTCACCTCCTCATACCATGCACAAAGCATGGATGAAAAACTACAACTATCTCATCTAGTAACACCCCAAAAAACTAGGGTCTAGAAAATAGCTTAATCGCAGCTCCACAAAACCACAATTTTTTCTTGATTGTGTAAAACCTACAAAACCACTATCTTTTAAAAACACCCATGCACATCCACACCCACTTCACATTTGGAAAGACTCAAAACTTTGAAAAAAGCACCATAATGGTTAAACCAAAATAATGGATTATCACAGATGCTCGCATAACCATAGATTTTTAGGAAAATATATAAAACCCTTAGATCCAAAGAACATGAATCTGAGCCATGCAAGTACAAAGCATCCATGTTAAAAGGAAAAAGTAGTCTAGGAAATCTAGGCCCATTTTAGGCCAACTCCTACATCTGAGGGAGACATGCTATTGTAGAAGCTTCCAGATCATCCAATGATTGACTCCATACCCTACATGCAATTGAGGTAAAAAAATATAATGCAGGCCTTCCAATACCAGGAAAAAACACCCAGCATAATCACATTACTCCATAGTTGAAAACAACCCAAGCTTCTCTATATCACTAAGGAGCATCTCAAATAGACACCAAATATGAAAGCTTTTCTGCAACACAACCACAAAGCATAAAAAACACACCCCATGCATTAGGATTATTTTTCTATCAACAAGGAGCTTCAAATCACATCATTTCAATATGACCAATTCCATTTTCATTTTCTTCACCATCCTTCAAGCTATGTGTTGTCTCTAAAACTAAAATTAAAAAGAAAGAACTTCCACTCATGAAAGGATCAATCTTCAGCTGATTCCTTCGGACTTCCTCAAGCTTTCCAGGCTACAAAATCTTCACAAAAGGAATACCTAGAACCAAAAACACCAATAATTCTTACATGCATCAACATGCAAGCACATGCAAGCCACATGCAACACACATACAAGTACATGCAACTCACAAACCTACATATGACAAAAGAAAGAAAATCCTAGAAGAAAGCTCTAATACTAATTGAAGGGAAGGTAGATTCATCCCAGAATGAACAACTGAGATAAGTGTCTTCGGTAAACAATGTTTCTTCAGAGAACCTCAAAAACACATACTACTATGCCATAAAGTAGAATTAGACATGGTTTATTTCCCACCATTAATCCTTAGAGGAGAGCTCATGCAATTTTAGATCTTACAAGATCAACCAATTTCAACAACATGCATTAAATAAATTCAATAAATAGAATCATTAAACATGAAAGCTAAAGAAGAAGACATGAACACAAAGATTTACGTGGGGAAAACCCTTCGAGGTAAAAAAACCCCACTCCAAAAGTATAGATCCATTGTATTATTTGGCAACCAAATACACAGTTACAATACATTTATAGGCTCTAAGCCTTTACATGGAGATTTACATCATGTTCCATATAGAGAAAATTCGACAACATAACCCCTGTGAATTCAATATCTCCTCTCCCAACTGCTCAAACGAAATATCATATTTATAAAGCTTACAATGCAGAAATTAGACATTTCTAAATCAATTGTCAAAACTCAACATGGAAATATAAAATGTCTTCATGCACAACTCCACCTATAAAATCAACTTTCCAACTTGACTCCTCATTTGAAAAAGAAACTACAAGTTGTAACTCAAAAGACAATGTGAGAAAATTAGCAACATTCAATATATAGAAAAATCAATGCTACGGGAAAAATCAAAGGTTGAGACACCTTCTTTTTCCTAACACATCTTTCAAGAGACTTTGAATAAGCTTGTTTATATTTTTTTCCTTTAGTGACCCTATTTTTTTGGAAGGCTTTTGAGGATTCAGAGTATTTTAGATGGAGTGGATGTCTTGGTTTTCCATTCATTTTTATTGTTTGATCAAAAAATTCCAAAAATAGAAACATAGTCCAATAAGGAAGAAAATGAAAATAGAGAGGAGTATTGAGTTCAACTCCTTGTATGGATAAACATCTTCTCTTCAAGACAACAAGGGTTGAGAAATGAGAATGTATAAGAGTGAAGGTGTTAGCATTTGAACCCTTTTATTTGTCATCTATCTAGAATCTATGTTATATATAACATACTTATATTTATTCAACTATGTAATCAAAATTTTTATTAAACATCAATAAACATTCTAAAGAGTTGAGACTCACAAACTAAAAATTTAACAATGAACAATCACTATTGATAGTTGAAAATTGAAATCAAAACATTGAATGAGTCTCTAAATATGAATACAAATTTATAAATATAAATATTGGATCACACACACACACACACATATATTTGCTAGATAAATTGCTACTAATGGGCAGCACCCTGTATTTCTTTCAAAGAGGAAATTACATGAGTTTCTGATAGCCAAAAAACTTCCTTGATGGCCTTCCCTGACAAAATGGCCTTCACTAAATCCCTTCCCATCCAGTATGTGTATGCATTTACAATTTTCAATACAAAATGGCCTAGTTTGAGACACAGGCATTGCTGACAAACCCATGACTGACTCTTATTTTCTATGCCCTAATACTAATACTAACACTGAAATAACACTATAGTATTACTAAGACTATACCAAATGAGGCATCTTCACTCCTCATCATCATCTGACTCTATGTGCTTCATGTAGGAAATGTAGTTCGCTACTACTGGGCAATCCGCTCCACAATTCTAATGGGCCAGTCCCTTTTCCTTCTCCTCTGGGTCTCTAGGGTTGTTCTAGTGCCATTCCTCTCTGAAGCCAAGGTCCCAGTCATCATCATCCCCTATAACAATTTATTCTGAGAGTCCTTCATCCTCTATGTACCTCATTGCCCAACCTTAAGGAAGGTTGGTCACTAGCTTGGCTACTCTAAGAAGGAAGGAAATGCTCTGTTCACGCTCATCCCACAACTTTTCAAACCCTTCTAGGTCAATGGTTCGAATGAGGGGAAATTTCATTACCTCTCTTCCACACATTTGCATCATGTAGTAATTATGCGGCATGGGGATTTTCTTGTTCTTGTCCACATTGTCCAAGGCCACATTGATGTCTCCCAACCACACGTGAATGAAAACCATTTGTGTTAGCTTATTTCCCACCTCCTTTGAAACACCCATGTGCAAGAGAACAACTAGGAACATGGCTGGGATCTCAGAATTTGACCTAAACCTGTGGTACGCCCTTAGGAATTTTGATCTAACTACCTAACTACCTTCTTGATCGCCTAGAGGACTAGAGGATGAGAGGAGGCCAACAACCCCTACAACCTTTTGTTCGACACTACACCTTTGAAATATTGTTGTTGCTTTTCCGTATCTAAGGATAGTGGAGTCTCCATTGGGCTACCACACACCAGCTAGACCACTTCTATGAATTCACTAACTCTCTCTATTTTTGGAATGCCACTATTGTGTATGAACAAATTTACACTAGTCGAGGCCTTTTAACATCGAGGGCCTTAATTCCTCATAATTAGCTTTTCTACATTCGTGCCCTTTGGAGCGTGTTTGCTTGCCACAACCTTGTTGGTGGTACTTAGCGAAATTAATGCATGGTAATATGGTATCTTGCCAACCTTTCCCTTTCCTCAGAACTTGTTTGATTTGCTTTCACTTTTCCTTCTATTGATGACCCCTATCTTGTCAAATAAATCACCTGGATTTTGTCCTTAATACCATGTGTTTTTCTTTTGTCGCTATTTAAAGAGCCGATGCCGGTAATTCTTTTGATACCAACAAGTGGCCTTTTCCTACATGGAATTTTTTGACACCTTTTTTTCCAACTCATCCACCTTTTCATTTCCTTCTCGGTAAATATGGCTAATTTTCAAGGCCTCGAACATGTCCGCCAATTTCTTGACACTCTATAATAGATGATTGAGTTTCCAATTAGGAGTGTTGTCTCTCTGGATGGCATTGATCATGACCATTGAGTATCCTTCCAAATGATTTTGTTTCACTCCCAAATTGAGCACCAACTACAAACCTATGGCTACTGCTTTGAACTCAGCTTCATTGTTTGAGCAAATTCCTAAAGGTGTGAATTTTTCTACTAGGATCTTGCCCTGTGCATCCCTTGCGATGCAACCAGCTCCACCTGGTCTTGGGTTTCCACAAGTTTCTCCATCAAAATTTCTTTGTCCATTTTGGTTCTACTTCCTTCCAAGCTACTTTTTCTCTCTTTGCCTTAATTGACTGAGTTGATCCATTTCCACATAGAAGAGGAGGTTTGAGGCCAAGAAATATTTTGGTTAGGAAATCATCTCAGTTTGTGAAAGTTTTTTTTTTTTTTCTTTCCTTTGAGCATCCTCATTGACTAGTTCTACTATAGCTCTTTCAATTTTGTCCCATAGTTTTTCTTTATTCATCTCTTTCCCTTGAAAGATTCTCCTCTTTCATTCCTTCCATATCTCCCATATCACAATGGATGGGGTTGTCTTCCATATACCTCCAAAAACTAATTTATTTCCCTTTTGGGGCCACATTTTGAACCAAGATGAAAGATTTGTTGGCATGGGGCATTGTAGATTTAGTTTGTCTCTCACTATGTTCCAGTAATCATTTGCATAGGGGCATGTCAGGAGAAGATGGTTGGTTGACTCTTCATTTTCTTTGCATAGAGAACATCTTCCCGGGCCTTGAAATCCAAAGGTGGCTAGCCTATCATCTATGAGGATTCTTCTTTGTATCGCCATCTAAGAAAACAATCCATCCTTGGGGAGGCATTTCCTCCCCCAAATAAGTTTGCATGGCCAGTCTTGACAAGCCATAGCCATCTCCTTAATCTTGTATCGAAATTTCACCTTGTATATGCCTGTTGAAGATCCACACCATTTGATCATGTCCTTGTCGTTGGATGGGAAAAACTACCTTTCATTGAGGATCTTTTCCAATGCATTTTTTTGTGCTTGAGGAACATTGAGGGTTTGGAGATCATTCCAGCTCCAGTTGTAGGATCCTTGATAGGAAATCCTCCTGCCATAGTTGGCTACCTTGCTCCCCCAAAGCCTTGTCATTTCTTCTTTGATTTCATCCAAGCCCAAAGTATTGTTGATGGGTGGTTTTCCACACTAATAATCATTCCAGAAGGATGCACTATTCCCATCCCTAACTTCCCAGGTTACATGATTTGCTATTATATCCTTACAATCCAATATAAAATTCTAGATTGTTGATCCTCTTGTGGGATTTATTACAGTGAGAATTATGGTCAAATCATTTGAGTCTAGATATTTTCTCCTCATGATTTTGACCCACCTTTGTCACCTTTTGTGTGTATGTCCTAGACCAATTTGGACACCATGGCCTGGTTCATTATGGACAACTATTTGATCCTTGCTCCACCAACCTCCTTGGGTGTGCACACCTTGTCTCGAGCCAATAGGGGAAATTTATTTTGATCCCCTATTCCACTTCAAAATAATTTCCTAAAAATTTGAGTGAGGGACTCTTCCACTGCTTTAGGAAGTTTTAAACATGATATTGAGTACATCGAGATAGCTAACAAGACATATTTGACCATTAATAGTCTACCTGCCGAGGACAACCATTTTCCTTTCCAAGTACCTAGCTTGTTCTTGCACCTATTAATCAGATTCTCCCAATAGCACTTTTTGTTGATACCTGCAAAAAGGGGCATACCCAAGAAGTGACCTGGAAATGTTGCTAGCTACTCTCAAATTCAGTATTTTGGCTAGATCTTTTTCCAGGCTTGGTTGTGTGTTTAGAAAAAATACCTTTGATTTTCCCCAGTTGATGCTATGTCCTGAGGCCCTGCAGTAGTCATCTAAGAAACTTTTGATCACTCTCGCTTCCCTCCTACTAGCCTCTCCCATTATAACTATGTCATTTGTAAATTGGAGATGTGTTAAGGGTTCCATTCCATTAGCTACATGAACACCTTTCCACTTTCCTTCTCTTCTCAGTCTTTGGATCCCTCTCCCAAGCACCTCTGCCATGATTATGAACAAGAATGAGGATAGGGGAAGAAGCCATGAGAAGATCCACTCACTAGCACTAAGAATTTAGCTGTAGAGATGCAGCTTTTAACCCACTTGATCCAATTTTCCCCAAATCAAAATTTCCTCAACACTTCCAAGAGAAATTGTCTATCTACCATGTCATAGGCTTTGAGGATGTCTAGTTTTAGTATCATGCAAGCATCTTTATTTTTTTTGGTTGAATGTATAGTTTCATGAGTAGTGATTATTCCTTTCACTATTGATCATCCTAGTGCAAAACCACTCTATTTTTCTGATATCACCCCATTCAATACTTCCTTGAGTCTATTTTCTATTATTTTTGTGACCACCTTATACACCGTATTGCACAGTGCGATTGGTCTAAAATCACTCATTTTCTATGGGTCTTTTTTCTTGGGGATTAGAGCCAAAAATGCGTTATTTATTTCCCCCAGCATTGTCATTATTCTTCTTGATTCCTCCATTTTCGCCCCTAGATCTCTTCCAACTATGTCCCAAAACTTTTGAAAGAAGCTGGTTGTGAATCTATCAGGGCCTGGGGCCTTGTCAAGGATCATTTAGAAGACTAGTTCCTTGACCTCTTCCAAGGAGATCTTTTGATATAGGTGCCTATTTTGTCCCTCTTTTATGATTGTGGGAATTGCACTCAAAAGATTATTCCTTGTTGCAATGTTTTCTTGACTTTCTTTATTTAAAATTTCTTCAAATAATTTGGTTGCCTCCTTGTTAACCTCCTCAATAGATTGTGCTACTTCTCCATTGGCCTTCTTGATTTTTGCAATCTCGTTCCTACTTTGGTTGGAGATTGTTGAATTGTGGAAGAACTTGGTGTTTCTGTCACCCTCTTTCAACCATGTTTCCCTTGATTTTTGTCACCAATAACATTCTTCCCTCTTTAGAATCTCTTCCAACTCATCTTTTAGACATTTCTCATTTTCAAAATCCTTTGCATCCATTCCTTTCTCTATTATGTGCTCATTCAAGACTCTGATTTCTTGCTTTAGCCTCTCTTTCTCTTGGAATATGTTCTTGAAATGTCTCTTGTTCCAATCCTTGAGCTTATTCTTGATGTATCCCATTCTTTTGCTTATCTAGTAAAGATCTGATTTATCTCCAAACCTAATCTCATTCCACCACTTCTCTAATAGCTCTAGCAAGTGATCATCTCTCAACCAGGTGTTTTCAAATTTGAAAGGGCATCCTTTAGGGGGGTCATCCTACCCAAATTTCAACAACATAGGGAAATGGTTTAACCCTGTGAAAGGTAATATGTGAGCTTCTTGTGAGGCTTCTATCTCTCCCCAATCTCCCCAGAGCAGGAATCTATCCAATCTTTCTGCTACATTGGTAAAATCCTTCCTCCTATCGGACCATGTGAATGTTCCATTTTTGGTCTGCACATCCTTTAGAAGGTTTCTATCTATAAATTCCTGGAAATCTCTCTATATGGAATTTTTTCTTACCAGACCCCCTTGCTTCTCTTCATTGTTCAAGGTTGCATTGAAGTCTCTGACTACTATCCCCATCCCATTTCTCCTATTTTCTAGCTCACTTGATATTTTGTCCCATGCTTTTTTTTTGCCATTATAGTTATTGGCCCATATGCATTGATGTTTAAGAAGATGTCATGCCTTCTTAGATCTTTGAACTTGAACAATTTCCAATTGTCTTCTTCTTTTTCTACTTCCCCATCTACTGTAAGTGGGTTCCATAAGACTCCCAGTCCACCAGACGCTCCTATAGCCACCTTGAATTGACTTTTCCACTATCTCCAATTGCACAATCTCCTCTAACCTTCTTCCTTACTCCATTTTGATTCTTGTATGAGAACTATGTCTACATTTGATTGGTCAATTTTGCGCTTGACCATACACCATTTTTCAAGGGAATTAATGCCCCTGACATTCTAGGTTATGATCCTCATTTTGCCCCGGGAAGGAGGCTATCCTTCCCAACAACCAGTTATTTTACCAGAGGCATTTCCTACAATCATCGGCTTGTATTTATTTGTTTTCCTATCCCTTTTGGATTTTTTCTTTATGTTAGGTACATTTATCTTTGATTTTGATTGTTCAAGCTACCTCACCTCAAGTAACTCACCTTCCTCTGCCTCCTCCCATGGATCACCTTCT
This sequence comes from Sequoia sempervirens, assembly GCA_007258455.2. Lineage (NCBI taxonomy): Eukaryota > Viridiplantae > Streptophyta > Pinopsida > Cupressales > Cupressaceae > Sequoia > Sequoia sempervirens. The sequence continues at coordinate 580,579,837 of VDFB02105785.1, forward strand.
CCATCTAAGAATTGATCACTCTCCTCTTCTTTAGACTGTGCCAAGTCATCTTCTTCCTCCTGGAGAGCATCTAAATTGTTTACTTTGGTGTTCTGCTTATTCTTTTCAACCCCTTCTTTTGATGCCTAGGTTCCAATTCTACCCTTTCTACTTCCTTTGTTAATTTCCATAATTGGTTTTTGATGTCCCTCCTAGAGTTCTTGTGCATCATCCATAAGAGCATTGAGAGTTTCCTCTACCTGAAAGTTTCCCAAATCCATTTTTTCCTTGATTAGTGGGGGGGCGTTGTTGCATTCATGAGAGGCTCCTCCAGGCCTCTTTTGCTCAGGCTCAATTCTAACATCCTCATATGTAATTTTTGTGATTTTGGTTGCCACTTCCTAGGATGATCCATCCCCTGATTCTTCCCCCTCTTTATTACTTCTATTATCCTCCTTTCCCCTATTTGAAGAGCCTTCCAGAAATGATTCTCTAAAGAGGCATTTTTTAGATTCTACCCCTTCCCATATCTCTATCTCATATTGCTAGCTTCCATATTTTGTCAATATTTCTATGTTCTTACAAAATCCAACATCCTCAGCTATTTCTCCTAGTATGCAGGCTTCAACCCCATCTTTCTCATTTATGAATTCCTCATCCACCCCTAAACACACCCCTAGGGCATCAACTAATCTCACCATAGCCTCTATATTCCAGAATTCTAAGGGAAAATCTACTAGTTTGATCTAGGTAGGTTTTTTAGTTTATTTTGTAGTTCCAGGGGTCAAAGTTTGATCTCCAATTTAGGCAATGAAAACTATGACCATTCATAAACATAGGTTTCCTTTCTACAATTTCCAACTTTAATTGTTGATTTATGCACTCTATGAGAAAAAAGGAGCTTGGTAGCTGGTAGATGCTTACCCAGTCTTTGTATTTGTTTCCCACCATGCTTTGATTTTCTCCCTAAGGCAACCTAGGCTAGTCCACTTGGAAAACAAAGCTTTCTCCATCAATCTGATCACTCTTTTTTTGATCATTTTGGATGGCATTTGGTACAGTTTACTTCCCCATGGTTGCAAACAATTGTCGTCACTCGCTTTATTTTTGAATTTTCTTCTATTCATTTTCCTTTTGAACAGGTCGTGATCTCTCTAATTCATTCTTCTTCCAAACTCAAATTCTTCTCCCGCTTGCTGGTTCATTTTTCCTTCATTTCCCAGCTTGGTGTTATCCAAACCCTTGACTCTCTAGACTTTTTTTGTGTGCTTCTAAATGCCACTACCCTTGTTGTGCCAGCTAGGATCTGATGGTTTCCCATGCTAATCATTTTCCCAAAACCGCCCATGCCTTGGCTCATACATACTCCATCCTTTCTTGTTTCTTTGGTGCGTTGTTGGCTTCAACATTTGTTCAAGAGCCCTCCTCTCACCATCTTTGAGCTGGCTTCTGCTCTTGTTGTATTTTTGGTCCTCCATACTTCCATTCTGGTAGTAGTGTGGGTGACACTTATCCACCCAGGTTCCATTATAGTACCCACTGCGGGATGTGAATCACCTTCTGTTGTTTGACAACTCCTTCTGCCTTCTTCCCTGGATCAACATCCTCCACCATGTCACCCCATCGACTCCTTTTCTCCTCTGCATGTTTTCACTCCTCGCCAACTTGTGCCATAGTTTCAAACCTTTACATAAATATTTGATCATATTATCAATGATCACAAAAAAAAATTTGAAAATGTTTCCCTTTCTAAAATTTTGTAATTTTTTTTTTTTCAATAATTATTGGCAATGTCCAGATCTCAATGCTAGGCATCCCAAAGTGGGATACTAACTCCCTCAAAGAAGATAAGTAAAATATGAGGCTACAAAACTAGCTTGATAAACTTATAGTAGAGAACAATAGACCAATTATTCTCTTATGAATATAAAGCATGTGATATATCTATCAAAGTCAAGGAAAAAGAGGAATGGGAGAAAGTGTTAAAGATGTTTGATTGTACTTTGTGATCTAACTAATAATCATTTTTCTAATTTGCAAGAGATACTCAATCTATCAAAAAATTTCATTAGGGAAGATGTTATGGCTTCTATTCTTTTAATAATTTTGGCTTGTCGATGACATCTTACTATAGGCCTCCAAGTTGTGTGTTTAAGGGTAATGTTAAGAGTACAAAACTTATGGTTTTGGGTTCCTTTGAGTTACTTATAATTGGCATTGAGTCATGTGTACCTTGTAGGTGTAACTCGCATATGTAATTTGTGTACTTTCAATATATAAGTGTGTTCCTAAGGAGGTGTAGAACTAACAGCTAAGCTTCCCCCTTTTTATTCAATCAATTCAAGTAAATTATTCTACATTATAGAGATATCATTATTGGTGTCTCTTAATATCATTGCATATTGGCGTTCTCTTTGTGGATCTTTATTATTTATTTGATTTAATTTCCATCATCAATCTCATAGTTAATCATTGAGATTTGATATTATGCGAGATTAAGGACAAGGGTCCATAATCAAACAACTAATTAAAATCCACATAAAATACAAGAGAATAAATATATTGTATGATGTTAAAAGACACCAAAATAAGAATTTCATTGTAATATAGAATGAATTCAATGTTTCTAGTTTTGGTTTTGGTTCTTGTTATGGTTTAATTTATGGATTCAACAAAAAAAAAAGGGTTGGGTTTGTTCATACAAAAAGTAATAAAATCACTTACACACACATTACCTATATTCTCCAAATTCCTATTATATCTTTAAAGGGTCTATATTTAAATTATGAACCATAAAAACTTTTTTTAAAATCAATATAGACACTTATTACCTAATATTCATGTAAATATTTGCATTCCCTATTATTAAGTAAATATAAGTATTTATTAAGTATTTCCTTTAAATATTTACTAAAAAAATATTTTTTAAATATTTGATTTGAATTCTCATTATATAGACGGTAAATAACTTAATAAATCATAATTTGTCTAAGCCCAAATTAAGATTGAAATAAAAAAGTGGCACTAGGAATTTATTTCACCAAAAACCCTCAAACAACCCACTACATTGACCAAATTTTTATATGGATTTTTTGGTCTTCCTCCATTGTTCTTCTAATCATATTTATCCATTTTATTTTATAATAGGTTGGACCAAATTCAATACATTTAATAGATAATCATAATCAACTAATTATTTGGCAGTGATGGTGTTTTTCTACTACTTTATTTAAGACCCAATATTAGAGAAGTTAGAGTTGGACAAGTTTCTTAAAAGTGTGAGCATAGAAAAGGCCTTGTCACCATTTGTAGTTGCATAAAATGCCAAAATTATCAGAACAAGAAAAAATCAAATAAAAAGATTAAAAAATCATTAGTTCTATATAAGTTTTGGTTGGATCTTCTTGGGTGGGTTCATTATGGGTTCACCTAGGAAAAAACCATAAAATTTACACCACCCCTTGGTGTGATTCCCTAGCTGCATCAAATTGAACCAAAATCTAGGGCCTCTATTGGACAAACTAGCAACTTTGAATGAATTGATTAAAAATGTTAGGAGACATTTTCTCTATTTCTCAACAAGTTACTTGATAGAGTAGACTAACCCATTAATTCTTTAGCCCTACTATAATTATAAGTGCAAGTTACATGCACAAATTAAAAATCTACATATGTAACTTACAACTATAGGTTACAATAACTTGATGGTAGGACACCAATATCAATGAATCAAAATATCATGGCAAGATCAAATTTCACTCTAACAATTAAAATGTCCTTAGTAGATTTGGGGTGTCAAAATAGAATTAAGACACCTCCAAATAACCTTCATAAAATAACTAGCATCCCCAAGATTTTAAAAAATGTTTGAAACATCTCAAAAAATGAGATAAAATGTAGGCAAAATGCAATATAAGGGACACACAAAATTGAGGGATCATATCCTCAAAATATATAAGATAACTCCATAAAGTAGAATATAGATCACTATTAAATATTAAAATTAATATAATATTTTAGAATTTTATTTAAATTACTCACACTAATATGTTATCTTTATTATGCTTTCTTATTACTTAACTCTTTAATTTTGAATAAATTTTTAAATCTTTGTCCCTTCATATCATCATGAAGATTAGAGAGCTCATGAAATAATCATCTCATATATTGTTACCATGCACATTCTTTATTAAATATCTTAGTTAACAAGTTTATTGGTCAAGATCACTTTATGCTTAAGAAATTTGATGACTTGCCTATCTCTTTTAGTGTGCACAACATTTTAATGGCTCTAGGAAAATTCATGACAAGCAATTCATTAATGGAAAATTCACCGTCAAGTAAAATTCACTGCTAACAAGAAAAACTAACGGCATTAATATTTTTATTAATGTAGTTATTTTTCAGCCATAGTAAATTTTACTTCACGATAAATTTTTGTGGTGATGAATTGTTGTATGCCCATTTTAATAACTATAACTTTGGACAAGAATTTCTAAACCTTATAAAATTACCTAGTGATGGCTACTTGGAACAAAGCCAACTATAAAAAATAAACCGCAACTAAACAAAACCAAAACAATGTAACATCCTGAAGATTTTAAAAATAAAATCTGAAGCATCCCACAAAAATAGAAAAACTAAGAGAAAAAAGAAATATAGAGAACATAAAAAATTAACCAAGCATGTCCTTAAAATGTTTAAGATAACTCTAGAAAGTAGAAAGTAGATTACTAATTTTTATTAACTAATATAAAATTAGTAAAATGATTAATTTACTTACTCACATTAATATATCATCTTTATTATGATTTCTTATTACTTCACTCTTTAATAATATTGAAGAAACTTCAAATCAATTCCACTCCACCACTCTATTATAACTAACAATCACTTCTAATTCATATAATCAAAGATATTAAAGAGATCAAGAAATAATCATTTCATATGCTTCTTCTTCATTAAGTATCTTAACCAACAAGTTTATTGCTGAATATCACTTTATGCTTTAAGTAGTGATGACTTACCAACCTCTTAGTACATACAAACATTTTAATAACTATAGCTTTGGGCAAGGATTTCCAAACTTTTCAAAATTACCTATGACGATCAAGGAGTGAGTTAGCATAATTTAATGTAATAGGGAACTAATTTTTTTTATAATCATTAATTATAATTTCATTAGAACCATCTTCTATAATAAAAATTTATTTTTTGATCACTTTTATTGTATATTATAATTCTTTTTATTATTATGGAGTATATACAAAATTATTGCATATTATTTATTTAAAGATAAGTTTTAAATATTAAATACATGTTCATTCAATTAATACATTATTAATTAAAGTTAGTCATGTTATTGATATTGTAGCGATCAAGATTCATATTGGTGTTAGGTCATTGTGATCATGGACATTATGTCCTTCCTAATCCATAGTGCTCATAAGTTTGAACTTTCGAATTGAAGTTGTGGACATTCACTAGAATTCATGTTCCAAATCCTCATTGAACCTCTGTGCTTATAAACTTTGTGGCTCTACTAGAATACTAAAAACTTTAAAATTGAATTATTGATGTCAATACAATATTTTTATATTATTAATTAAAATTTTAAATATAAATATTTTTTTAAAATATGTTGAAAATATATAATCTATAAATAATTTATATAAATCTATTTTTCATAAATTCCATGAATAACTAGTAGAAAAATATGAATTACATCAACGATGAATAATATTAAAAAAAAATTCAAATCTGCATTATTCTATTCATACTATAGAGGTGAGAAAAATGTGAGTTACATCTACATGGAATGATATTCAAAAAAATTCAAATCTCCATTTGTCTGTTCATACTATAGAGGTGAGAAAAATGTGAGTTACATTTATGTTGAATGATATTTAAAAAAAATCAAATCTGCATTTTTTTATTCATACTGTAGAGGTGAGAAAAATGTGAGTTACATCCACATTGAATGATATTTAAAAAAAAAATCAAATCTGCATTCTTCTATTCATCCTGTAGAGGTGAGAAAAATGTGAGTTATATTTAAAATCAAATCTGCATTCTTCTGTTCATACTGTAGGGATGAGAAAAATGTGAGATATTTAAAATCTAATCTACATTCTTCTATTCATACTGTAGAGGTGAGAAAAATGTAAATTACATCTACATTAAATAATATTTATAAAAAAATTCAAATCTGGATTTCTCTATTTATAGAGGTGAGAAAAATGTGAATTACATCTACATTGAATGATAATTAAAATCAAATTTGCATTCTTCTCTTCATACTGAAGAGGTGAGAAAAATGTGAGTTACATGTTGAATGATATTCTAAAAAAATTCAAATTTCCATTCTTCTGTTCATACTGTAGAGGTGAGATTGTGCCTTCTAGTGAACGTTAATTTTTAGCATCAAATCTCGTTGCCGCCATTGATATTTGAATTAAAACAGAGTCCTATCTAAGAATTTGTAAATATGCAGTATAACAGAAATTTGTATATCGGATTTGAAAATGCTAAGGGTCAACGAAACCCCATCTATTTTTTTTAAAATAACATAATATACTTTAATATGAGGTGTATTAAATCTTTGTTTCTCTATATAATACTCCATAAACACTACCACTCATACAGGCTGAAATATCATATCTGTTATCTAAGCCACAAATTTCCAATCTGCCTTCTTGTCTACGTACTCTAGCAGAGAATTGTGCTGCCTTCTTTCAAGAAAGCTAGTGAACGTTAATCTTGTTCAACTCTTCTTGCCGCCATTGAGTTGAATCAGAGTTCTGTCTAAGAACTTGTGCGTATGCAGCTTAGCATATTTCGAACTTCAGAACAGAGGAAATTAAGTAGTCTGTAGGAATACCGCCTTTTATTAATCTCGTTGATATACACATGATGCAGATTTTCAATTGCAAAAGTATGAGCGTTAGAGCCGGTGCTCTGCTGAAGTCTTTAAAACTCAAATCAACGCCCCCACTCTATGATGAGTAATAATCAACTCTAATTCATATCATCATAGACATTAGAGAGATCATGAAATAATCATTTCATATATTACTTCCTCATTAAATATCATGAAATAATCATTTTGTATATTACTTCCTCATGAAACAATCATTTCATATATTACTTCCTCATTAAATATCTTAACCAACAAGTTTATTGTTCGCTTTAAGATAATTGATGACTTGCCAATCTCTTAGTACACCAACATTTTAATAACTCTAATTTTGGGTAAGGATTTCAAAACCTTTTAAAATAACCTGGTGACAATCAGCATCCTTTTTTAGGAGTGAGTTGTAAACATAACTTTTTTTTAACAAGGAACTTATTTTTTATAATCACTAATTATAACATAGGTAAAAGATTTCCAAACCCTTTTTAAAAAGTAATGACTAGAAACATCTTTCATAAGAACTTTTTTTTTTCACTTTTATATATTATTATTATTATTTTATTAAGAAGAGGGTATATGCAAAATAATTGTATACTATCTATAGTTCACCATCAGTAATTCGCTGTGGGTGGCTGTGAATTTTCCATGAGGTGTATTTGTCGTGGCAGTGAATTTTCCCATGGTGAGTTGTTGGTGGTAAGTTTATGTTATTAATATCAGTGTCATCAAGGTTCAAATCCTTATTGGATCATTGTAATCATGGGCATGTCCTCAATGATATATCGTGCTCATAGGTTTGAACCTTCACATTGAAGTTGTTGACATTCATACCAATGACTTCATGTTCCAAACCTTCATTGTCCCTGTGTGAACCTTCACATTGAAGTTGTTGACATTCATATCAATGACTTCATGTTCCAAACCTCATTGACCCTATGTGAACCTTCACATTGAAGTTGTTGACATTCATATGAGGACTTCATGTTCCAAACTTTCATTGACCCTATGTGAACCTTCACATTGAAGTTGTTGACATTCATACCAATGACTTCATGTTCCAAACCTTCATTGACCCTATGCTTGCAAACTTTGCACCCCTACTAAACCATTAAGAACTTGTGAATTTAAATTATTAACATTAATACAATATGTTTAAATTATTAATTCAGATTTTAAATATAATTTTTTAAAAAATATATGTTGAAAAAATCTATATAAATATATTTTGTATTTTTGTTATGATAGTTAGAAAATATACATTCCTTAAATAACTAGTATAAAAATGTGGGTTATATTTACCTTAAATGATATTCTAAAAAAATTCAAAGCTGCATTCTTCTGTCCATATTGCAGAGGTGAGATAGTACCTCTTTCAAGAAAGCTAGTGAACGTTAACTTTTAGCATCAATCTCATTGCCGCCATTGATATTTGAATTAATGCAGATTCCTGTCTAAGAATTTGTCAATATGCAGTTCAGCATGTTTCAAACTGCAGAATAGAAGAAATTAAGTAGTCTGTAAGAAGCATGCTTTTTATTGTTTTCGTTGATATATACATGATGCAGATTTTCAATTGCAAGAGTCTGAGCATTAGAGCCGGTGCCTCGCTAAAGTTTTTAACCCCAACCATTCAGGAAATTTGTATATCGAATCTGAAATTGCCTGAGGGTAAGCGAAACCCCATCTTTGTCTCTTGTTATGGCATAATCATCTAAATCATAACCTTTCATGGACTTCAGAAGGTGATCTATATCTACCCACATTTTTTTTATACATTAGATAAAATATATTCAAATGTTTCTACCCGCCCTAAAGTTATAAAATACTACAAAATAATTAACATTCTATAATATCAACATAAAGTCTCACATTGTTACAATATACATAAACTAGCAATCACACCTTGGTGTGCAATGGGTACGTCGAAGAAGTGTGAAAGGTTAATTAGGGAACCTGTTTGTCTATTTTTTTTCATATATTTGTGCAATATATGAGGTCAATTGGTAAGGCATTTAGAAAATGATGTTGTTTGTACAACAAAGGTCTTAATGGAGAATTGATAGCTCCAAATCAACTACATATCCACTTACAAGGATCCAAACATAAATGAAATAAAAACCTCTGAATCAAGAAGATAATTAGGAGCTCCATTAACAATTGGCTTATGTTATGTTTGCAATAGAGAGAGGGAGAGGGAGAGATAAGCATAGAAAGAGGGAGAGATAGAGGAGGGGAAGACAAAGAGAGGAGAGTAATGAGATAGACATAGAGGTAGATAGAGATAGAGATGGAGATGGAGAGACATACAAATAGAAAGTAGAGATAGACAAATAGAGATGGAGAGAGGGTGAGAGAAATAGGGGGAGATAGAAGGAGATAGATATATAGAAATAGAAGTCTAGAGATAGAACTATATAGGAAGAGAAAGGGAGAGAGAGGTAAAGATCTGGAGTGATAGATAGGATGATAGGGAGGGAGAAGAGAGATGGGGAGAGATAGAGAGAGGGAGAGAGATAGGGAGTGGAGGGAGGGAGAAAAGAGTGGGAAGAGGGAGAGATAGGTAGAGAGGGAGAGAGAGAAGAAGAGGGGGAGAGATAGGAGGGATGGGTTACTATTTGACATAAGAATAACAAGGCTTTCATAATGACGCTGAAGAGTTGCTAACGAATTTCCAGCTCCAAGGCTTTCATACTGACGCTGAAGAGTTGCTAACGAATTTCCAGCTCCAAATGCCAATCCGCAATTTACCACAGTGCGGTGCAATCCATGTGCATCCATATCATTGCAGTCCGCATATTCCACCCATGTAACCTGTGAACAACCGTTGAGCAAGTCTTGAATGAGGCTCCAAGATGGGCGTCCACCGCAGCCTATACTCCTTCACTGTATTTCTGGCTAAGTCATAGGAAGTTAACTTCTCTAGTTGGAGTAAATGGTGATGGAGCTTGCATCTCCACACGTCAGTTGCAACACCCCATGCCTTAGGTCTGTATCGCTAGATACGACTTCTAGTGTGGCTGCTCTGGAGAAAATGCATGGAAACATTTCTTTGTATCGGTTAGCGTCCATAAGTGTCTCCACCATAAACTAGAAAGAAAACTCAATAACTTCTTCAAGTTTCACTCCCTACACATGAAAATACCTTTAATGAAACCATTAGAATTGGCAGCAACCCTTGCTCTTTCCGTTCAAAAGGTTCAGTAACATTGCTAAACAGAGGGCTATGGGATCAAAAACTGCAAGATCTTTATTTTTCCCCTTTTCAAATAGGAACAGGAATTAGCACCAAAAGCAATTGCATTTGGAGTCCACCATAATACGGCATAAGTGTACAGATTTGTTGTGTTTCCCAAAGGGAAGAGTTGTTGAAAGCAGAAAAATAGTGAGTGTCGAACAATGCTTCCAGTGAAGGAGGATTCCAAAAGCTTGACAAGTGACTGAACTTCAAGAGTCGTTCCTCTTCTAATTGAAAGCATCTAAATAGCCCCTCGTTCTATTAATGACTCATGGAAAGGGGGCATTTGAAATTTCTTCCCCACTATAAAATCTGACAAATAATCTGTATAAATTGCATATAAGCAGCTCCTTACAGTTAACTCTGTCTTTCTGAATATATATCACTGTAGCATCATATTTTCTACCTGCCTTTAAGATCTTTTCATTTTTTACATCACACTCAATTTGCTATAAGATATAAATAACAGAGACAACATCTCTTTGAGGTATTTAGTCAAACAACAAAACTGCCTTGTCTACACTTTTTAGATTTTTTATATACGTCTAGCAGGGCACTTGTAACTACACCAGACAGCAATCCCCTTCTGATTATGCTTTGATGCATGTCCTTGCCCTATTCTAAAGTTCTGATTTTAGCACAAGTTGGGAGGACCAAATGCACTTTGAGGCATTTTCTCTTTGAGACATTTTGTCAAACAGTTTGCGTGCCTTGTGTATGCTTCCAAATTTTGCATAATAGTCTATCACGGTATTGACAACGACAACGTCAGACAAATATTTATCCTTAATTATGCTTTGGCGGATGTTCGCGCCTTGTAATATCCCATTTTCGCACAGGGGATGCTGGCAAAGGTTGTTTACTATGACTTTACGCCTGCCATTTGCATTTGCTTTAAAGTTCCAAAGGAATTTACAACAAAACCTAGTTTGTGCATATGTTGATATCATTTTAGTCCGTAAGACCACATTTTAATTAGGCGCTTCTCTGAAAAGCCTTATAACCTCATCTAAGGACGCCATTTTGTGCATATCCTGCAGTCACTGCAGTACAGGAAACCAGATTCTTTCGAAGCATCGCGTCAAACAGCTCCCCTGCCTTGTGTATACTTCCAAATTTTGCACAAATATCTAATACCATGTCCATATCTAATAAGGCGTTTGCAACTACAACATCTGAAAATATCCCCTTTCCAGTATGATTTGATGGATGTCCATACCATGCTCAAAAGATCCCGTTTTCGCAGTCTGGGAGTGTGCTAGTATAGGTTGTGGAATTTAGCTTTACACCTGCCGCTTGCATTTGCTAAAAAGTTTCAAATGTGCATATCCTAAAATCATTGTTGTCCATGAGATCACATCTCTTTGACGCATATTGTCAAACAGTTCAAGTGCCTTTGGATTCTTCCTCATTTTCAATACATATCAACCAAGGCATTTCCAACTGAAACAACTGATGAAAAACCCCTCTCGGTTATACTCACAAAAGCTGTGGAGTTTGGTTTCATTCTTAAATTGCATTTGCTTATAGGTTTTCAAGACCTCCTCAACAAATCCATTTTGTCCATATCCTGCAATGACTGTAGTCCGTCAGGCAACGTCTGAAGAATTCTATTGGTCTTATATATGCTTCCACGTTTAACATACATTTATCCAAAGCTCTTATCAAGCTGGGAGTATGCTCACGAATATGAACTGATCAAGGCGGAACAACTTTACTGCTTCGTGAGGAACCGTGGCTGCATTGATGAGAATGGAAGTCTATTCAATACATTTATCCTCAGGTTTGAAAAAATCAACGGACGAAACAGGTTGAATGGTCGGGAGACGATTCCAGCGGTTGATTGTTTAACTTAGCTCCGCCTTCTTCAAATAGAATACGCCTTGGCATAAATAAAAAATATTTAAAAATAACCCATTTTATAAAATAATTTTTAAAATAAATTAATTATTAGATAAATGAAAATAAATATTCCATAAATAAAATAAATTAACTTAGCTCGGCCTTCCTCAAATAGAATACGCCTTGGCGTAAATAAATAAAAAAATTAAAAATAACCCATTTTAAATAAAAATAAATTATTAAAAAATATATATATATATTTTAAATAATTTTATAACATATTTATAAATAAATTAATTATTAGATAAATGAAAATAAATATTCCATAAATAAAATAAAATATTTGTAATAAATAAATAATTCGAGAAATATCTTGAGGTGTATTTTAAATCTGTGTCTCCTGTATCTTCCATACCATAAGCGTTACCACTCATTGGCTGAATTCGACAAATATCTTGAGGTGTATTTAAAATCTGTGTGTCTCTCTGTATCTTCCATACCATAAGCGTTACCACTCATAGGCTGAATGAAATGTCCAATCTGTGTTCATCTCTACGTAGTATAGAAGGGGCAAATAGTGCCGCCTTCTGTTAAGAATGCTACTGAACTTAAATTTTGTTCGCCTCTTTTTGCTTCCACTGATATTTGAGTTTAAGCAGAGTCCTGGCTAAGAACTTGTGAGTACGCTGCTCAGCATATTTCAAACTGCAGAACAGAGGAAAGTAAGTAGTTTGTAAGAATACCGCCTTTTATTATTCTCGTTGATATACACATGATGCAGATTTTCAATTGCAAGAGTCTGAGCGTTAGAGCGGCTGCTCTGCTGAAGTCTTTAACCCCAGCCATTCAGGAACTTTATATTTCGGACCTGAAGTTGCCCAAGGATCAGCAAAACCCCAGCTTTCATCAGTTTTACAATACACTTGTAAGAGGTGCTGAGCTTGTGAAAAAATGCGAAAATATTAGCACTTTCAACCTGCCTCTCAATTATAGGTATGCTTCGCAGATTCTCAAGCTTGAAGAGGAGATTAGTGGCTTCCTGGGGTTAATTCCTGCACACATATTGCATGATACCAGAGTTCTTTTAGCAGAACTGAAAAATATTTACCCATCCGAGGCTGCAGATATAAGCAGGGGACTGAATGATTACACCTTCAAACAAGCTTCCATGTTAACAAACGACCCTTGCCAAAATACCATGATGCTTCAACAAATGGTTCTAGATGATTTGTTTGACTGTACTGAGACTGTAGGAGATTCCGCAATCTATAAGCATGAAAATGGTTACGACAAATCTCAAATTTTGGTGGGTCTAGAGAAATCCACTGGGGATTTGAAGGAGCTTTTATTCGGCAGTGAAGTGTCTCTCGTTGGAGTGCAGTGTATGGGAGGTGGGGGTAAAACGACCGTGGCCTTGGCTCTCTGCAACGATCCCCAAATTAAAGGTAAAACGTGCTTCCCCTCAATTTGGGTCATGTTCTTCTGTTGTTTTAAATTTTCATTTGAAAGGTACTCTATGAAAATTATGAGATTTCTGCCTTGAATGCCAACATATGCCAAGATTTTGGGTGCTCTTTATTCCTCTTTTCTGGGGAGGAGATGAGAACTGAACTTTTAAAATCGTCAAAAGCCAAATGTTACCATGTTTTTAGGGACGAGAGCTCTGAAGTGAGTTCTTAAAACTTAAATTGGTTGTCTTGACTCTACGTTTGGATTTCATATAGTCGATTGTAAATATAAATCTGTCTGGTTTACAAGTTTATGTAGTAGCTGTCGTTCTCTATTTTATCTAGGTAGGACTCCATAAATCTCTGGTCGTAAGATGTTTTTGTGTGCCTCTATGTACTTATTACCGGTTTCAGGTTGCAGTAGGCTGCCTGCTTTAGTTTGATTGAACGTTAGAATTTACTAAATAAACATATTTTGTTTACTGTTGATATCAGATTTTTTTGGAAACAACATATTCTTCATGACGGTTTCACAGTCCCCAAATCTTAAGGGCATTTTAGAGATAATGTGGGAAAAGATCGTTGGGAAGAAGAAACCTGAATTTCAAAATGTGGAAGATGCACATATACATCTGAAACAGCAGCTTCTGAAGCAGTTGAAGCCAACTCTGGTGATTCTAGATGATGTCTGGGACAGAGTAAGCCTGGAAAATTTGCTATTTGAAGGGCCAGGATACAAAACCCTTGTCACAACTAGAGATAGCTCCGTTATTCCCAGAAACCACTCGACTCAATTGTATCGGTTACCATTGCTGGGCCAGGAAGATGCTGTGTCACTTTTCTGCTTCTGGGCCTTCGGACAGACATCAATTCCATCCACTGCAGATGCAAATCTAGTAAAGGAGGTCTTTATTCTTCTGTCAGCTCTTTGCAGTTTTGTGAGAATTGGATGAAATCTGTTATCATTTAAATATGCATAATTTTTTATTTATTTTTTACCTGGATTTTTGGCTGTAACAAAATTTATTCTCTGATGTTTTGCTGGATTAGACAGGAGGAAATAAGGACGGGGCAAGCATGAGTGAAACGTTCAATTAAGCATTATGAGAAAAATAATTTATACAATCGGTTTCCCAAGCAACTTAGTATGAAGCAACTAAATTAAACATTTATGGACCTAGGCTGTGACTAATCTGCAAACATATAATTTTTGTTGTCCTAAGGCCTCTTAATGTCTTTACATTCTATGAATTACAGGTGCAAGCTGAATGTAAGGGTTTGCCATTAGCTCTTAAGGTGATTGCAAGCTCGTTGCATGGGGAACACCCTGTAGTCTGGGAGATTGCAAAGAACAAGCTTTCCAAAGGGGAACCAATATCGAATTATCACAAAGATGGGCTTCTTAAATGCTTGGAGAAGAGTGTTGATTTGTTAGATGATGTGGTGAAGGAATGTTTCTTAGACTTGGGGTCATTTCCAGAGGACACAAAGATCTGTGCTGATGCACTGTTGGATATTTGGGTTTATTTTCGAAACCTGGAATGGCAGGATGCCTTTGTCATCCTGTTGGAACTTGCAAGCCGAAATCTGTTGAATTTAGCTAGCAATCCAGGGTAATTGTCTATCTTTCTATGTACAGTTTGTTATCGATTCTTTTAACATTATTGACATGACGGTTGCACTTATCAGGAGCGGAGCAGCAATTTCTCATGGAAGTGTCTCCGGGCTGTACTTTTCTCAGCACGATGTAATGAGAGATTTGGCCTTGTATATGGGATGCCAAGGTGATATAGTCCATAGGAAGAGATTACTCATGCCCAGGAAGGAGCATAATTTGCCAGGGTCGTGGACATTTCGTGATACACAGTTTGATGCTCAAATTGCCTCTATTCACACAGGTG
The DNA here is from genome assembly GCA_007258455.2 of Sequoia sempervirens. Lineage (NCBI taxonomy): Eukaryota > Viridiplantae > Streptophyta > Pinopsida > Cupressales > Cupressaceae > Sequoia > Sequoia sempervirens. The sequence goes on from VDFB02105785.1 coordinate 580,595,155, forward strand.
GGTTACAAGATTTCTCACGGATGGGATCTAAAATTAATTCTGGCCATATGTTTTAATAGATATTAAAATTTCTGTAGCAAATTTTGAATCTAGCTTAGGTGTCATTAATTGATGTTAAATTAAAATTACCAAATTTTGTGGATGTATTAAGTACATGACTGACATGATAATAAATAGGAGTAGGAAAATGAAACATCAATTGTCACCTAAACAAGAAGGGAACTTGTGGCCATAAATTTTACTCTCTAATTGAATTTCATTTCCAATTTGTACGAGCATGCCCTATGGAGGAAAACCAGTGGTACGAGATGAATTTTCCGGAAGCAGAGGCTCTGGTATTACTTTTTAATGCAAGTGAATATTACCTCCCTCCATTTTTGAAATCCATGAAGAAATTGAAATTTCTTATGGTTTTCAACTATGGCACAAGGAGAGCAACTGTGAAAGGCCTAGAAGCCTTGTCTTCCCTCAGTCAACTCAAAAGTGTTCGCTTGGAGAAGGTGATTGCAGCAGCTGTATTAAAACAGAGCAAAGCACTGCAGAACTTGGAGAAGCTATCTTTAAGCTTATGCGAAGGGTTTAAAAATACATCCACATTCAACAACACCAAGCTTCATGATTTTAACATGGATCACTGCAGTGATTTAGAGGAGTTGCCCCCAAGTGTCTGCTATATGCCTTCCGCTCACATGTGGTCTATTACCAACTGCCATCAAGTTCAGAAGTTACCATATGACCTTGGAAATCTGAGCTCTCTGAGAGAAGGTTGTCAGCACTGCCAGGCCTAAAAGAACTTCCATCATCAATTGGAAACCTTGGGTGGTTGGAATATCTGGAAATTTCAGTATGTGTGGGTTTGAAAGAACTTCCAGAGGAAATAGGCCAGCTAAAGAAATTAACTGAGTTAGATATGAGAGAATGTTCTCGTTTGAAGAGGCTACCTAGAAGCGTTTGTGGACTAACTTCCCTCAAACATGTCATCTGTGATGAGAAGATTGGGAAACAGTGGTTGCAGGCCAAGAGAATTGCCATACCAGAGCTTATAGTTGATATTGTGGAAGTACAATTCAGTTTGGATTGGCTTGATGGTTGACTTGGCATCATGGTAAAATATCAATACTTATTTTTTTCCTGTTCGCTAGAACAAACCCATAAAGGCTCACTATGCTATAGTGCCGACCCAGGTTTGTGATTAAATTTTCACTAAACTGCTCACTACAGTAAACCTTTTTTTAATCATAGTTTATTTTTGTTCTGGTTGCAGAACGAACTTTATCTCCGTTCCAAAGCCAGTTTGATTCTGTTTTATATATAGCTTGGAAGGGGGCGCCTGCAAATATGTGGCAATGGATTTCCTTGGTCACTGTCTGGACTGAAATTATATTAGTTTGGAAAGTTGAATTGTCTACAAGTTAATTAAACTTCTCCTGAACATTAGTTTTTTATTCAGTTATCTGTGATAATTAGCTACAAGCTGTGATAATTAGTTTTCTTTATATGTAATAATTAGCTACAATTTGTCATAATTAGTTTTCAGTTTGAGTTATATGTAATAATTAGCTACAATCTGTGATAATTAGTTTTCAGTTTGAGTTATATGTAATAATTAACTACAATTGATGACAATTAGTTATCTGATTTTAACTATGTTTACCTATTTTTTGTTTGATGAAATTAAAATTTGTGAAAATGTTTGTAAAATCTCAGAGGGAAAGAAAAAAAACCAGGGTTAGGTGTATTGGATGAAGAGTATGTCTTTATTATTTTCTTTCCATAAGTATTTTTTTTATTATTTTGATTTTTTTAGTGGATTATTTTAAATTTATGTTAGAATATAATTTTTGTAATATTTAAATATTTTATTATTCATTTTGAGTTTTTAATATATTTTAGATAATAATATTATCTTTTTACTTTTAAAATGGATCATGTGTGTTGATGTTCGAATCAAATTTAAATTTGGTTTTTCTGGATCAAATACTTCAATTTTTTAATTAACATTCAACAGGGCTACTCTATAAAAGAAAATGTAAGAATTTGGATTCCTAAGCCCTAAATAAGTACTACACAAAGACAAAAATGTGTACATCTAAAGCATCCAAAAGAATAACCAACCAAGATTGTTATTTTGGGAACATTTTGCATCTACATGTAGAATTTATCTATGTACTAATGAATTAACCTAGGGATTTGATTAAGAGAGATCCCCAAATGAGTCACCCATTTTTCTTTAGATAACATGTTGCAAGTTTATGTTAAAAATTGTAGAGGACATTCTCATAGTGTTGGTTGGATGTTAAATACAGTTGTTGAAGATATCATTATATGAAGAAAAAAGTTAACTACCAGAATAAACATCCCAACTTAACAAAACAATTAATTAGTCTCTAACAATGATCGTTTCATCCATTAAAAAACTTGTATTTCATTTTTGCATGTTTTGCTTCAAACTATATAATTTAGAATTTAATTTAAATCTAAAATATTTCAAAATAGTATAGAACACTTTACTAGATTCTTAATAAAAATAGAAAGTGAAGTTTACTTTATCTATTACTATCCTAGTTTATTGTACTAAATTAAAGGCACGATAATTGACTTCTAAAGTAAAGTTTGAAGTGTTAATAGTATTATTAGTCATTGTGTATTTCACAATAATGAGTCTCAATTTTTTGATGAAAGTAAGACATTGAAATCAATATTTTTAACTATTTTATTTATTTATTTATTTTATATTTATAATAGTTAAAATTTAATTTGAAGATGATGTGAACTAGTTAAGATTTGTGTGTAGATTTTAAATATATATTTTAAAAATTAAAAATATTTTTTTGTAAATTTTTGAACATAATTGTTAATAACTTGTTTTTTATAGTAAACAATATTTTTACAAAGTGTTGTTTATGTTGTAATAATTATTTTATAGAAAGGATAATAGTATAATTTTTAAAATATAATTTTGTAACATCAAATCTAGTACATGAATATTTTCATAATCTATTGTTGTATATTTGTTCTTAATTAATTTTTGAAATTAGAGTAATTAGAACTTAGATGTATAGGTGTATGTTGCATAACTTGTTTCATATGTGTTGAAATTCAATTTATTTTTTGTTGAAAAGGCATCAATATTTAACGTACAAATATTTTTGGAATTTTGTTTTATTATTTTACTATTTTTTCAAATGGATAGAATGGAGAATTTGATTTTTGGTGAAAAACCTATGTTTAGTAAAACATAGAAAATAAATATATAATAAGATCAAAATATATTAAAAATTGTACTTGTTGGAAACTCCATTTTGAAGACTACAATTTTGCAAATTATTTTGTCAAGTTCATTCCATTTTAAGGTCCAAATCAAAGTTTGAAATTGAAATTTTCGAATAAAATTTGAAGCAAAGATTGAAAATGGCTAGCCAAAAGTACCTTAGATCGAAGGTTCTTTGAATAAAGGTACCTTCGATTGAAGTTCCTTCAAACAAAAGAACCTTCAATCAAAGGTACCTTTGTTCAAAATAGGTTTTACCAAGTTGTTTAAAGGTACTTTGAACAAAGGTACCTTCGATCGAAGGTTTTACCTCTATTTGAAGGTACTTTTGTTAAAAGGTACCTTTGTTTGAAGGTCCTTTTGGGTGACCAAAACAAACATTAAAAACTCCTTATAGTCAACTTTCAAACAAAGGTTCCTTGATAAAAAAATATTAGAAAATTCATAATTGTTGATCTTTGAACAAAGGTCCTTTGAGTTGACTCTTTTCAAACATTTTAATGTGAATGCCATATATATATAAGGTCATTTTTTTGTGTTTTTTAATTAAAAAATTAAGAAAACTTCACATTTTTGTTTTGATTTTTTGTAAGTGAAACATTTGGAAAGGAATTGTAAAATTTATATTTGTAAGTTTGGGAGAGTTTGGACAACAAAATAGAGTGATATTTTGCAAAGAAGGAGATGGGAAATAAAAGGACAAGGAAAAATAAGACTACAGATTCATATTCATCAAAAAGGGGATAGAAATTATGTGAAGAAAGAATGCAAAGATATTACAGTTAAAGAGAAGGTATGTATTTTTTAATTAAGGTATTCCTTTTATAAATCATATAAATTTTTCTATTAAATCATCTTCTAGAAGATCAAGAACAATAAGGTCAAATACTTCAATCCATGTAATCATATGCAATTTGTATAACAAGCCCATAAGAAAATGAATGAATACCACATATTAGTTTGAAAATAATTTAGATAAATCCAATACTAAGGCAAGTGATTTGCACTACATCTTCATCATAGCTTCCATAGATAAGTATCTAATCCTCTTCCACATTTAATTTTATAAATATCAAATTCAATCATCAGTTCCCTTCTTTCTTATTGAATCAATATTTGATTGATTTGTATGTACATTTAATTAATTAGCCTAGATTAGCATTACGAAATATTACTTTCCTTTATTTATTTTTTAAACTCGTCCATGATTATAACCCCTAGGGTTTGAAGTTAGGGCTTATACCTTCATTGATTTTAAAATTCTTTGGTTCTAATACAATTATAATTTCATCTTTCATTTTCAAATTTCCTAGGGCTTTTCTTATTAGAAAAAGCTTTAAAAATTACATCAAAGGAGCATTTACAAAGCTATTCAATAACAACACATTCACAAAGAAAATGAATAAGGTTGTAACATAACAACAACATAATAAACTCAACAACAATGAAATGTTGCCCAAAAGTGCTAACAATAGGCCCAAACAATACAATGAGATCCATAAATACTACATAACATTCACCATCAACCAAAGAGTCAAGGTTATTCCTTAAATGACCATGAGTAGATAAAAAGATAAGTCTGAGATAGCTATCACACACAAGGGTCTCTAATTGTAAATTATTTAGATAACATGCAATCTATGTGTACTAATCAATTCCATAGATTATATGTTATTTAAAAATAATTTTTAAAATGATATTCAAGTCACCTCAAACTATGTTTGTGCACCTATATATGCTACCATTATTCAAGTATATATCTAGACAAGTGAGGAAAATGATACATTAGAAATTTACATACATTTAGTTTTATAATGATTTGAGGGTAAATGGAGAAACAATGCTATACGTTTGAGCTTATATTTAATATATCTAATAAAGAATGATAAAATAAATTAAAATGAACTAAAAGCATTCATAATTTTTGAAAACATGAGAACTTTACATATATTCACCCCTTAAACTACATTATAAAATCTTCTCTTTTATATGATATTTGTAGGGGTTCAACATACAAAAAAGTGGAGAAGTCAAGCCTATTTTAGATACTAGAGCAAAGAAGGTTGAAGCACACATAGTCAATGTTAAAGAGGAGACTCAAGCATAAACAATTGATGTTAGAGAAGAGGCCCATCCACACTTTTATGTTGGAGAGGGGCCATGATTGCTTTCAAACTATAGACATGCATATGAATCAAATTAAAGAGGTTAAGAAAAAAATATTATATAGGAATATAGATCATTTACTTGAAATGGATATAGAGAAATTAAAATTTTATGGTAAATAACCCAGTCAAATTACTATTAGGTCATTGAATAGAACTACAAAGGAAATACTCGAGGTTTATTTCAAAAATCATGATACACTTGGTCAAGCCCAATTGTTATCAAATATAGTTTTTTTGTGATGAGATAAAAGAGCCATTATGATGCAGTAACATCTAGGGGTACCAATCAATCTTGCACAACCAAAAATATTTTAAATTTTTATGCTTGTGTTTTATTTTGATTTTTGGTTGTAGGTGTAAATTGTGGAAATTTTCAACTCCTCCAACGTAGCATAATTTGGTGATGGATTGTGGAAAAATCAATTAATTAATTGATTCACTTTTTTATTATTTTAAAATATTTGAGAAGTGTTAATTTTCTAAAAGGGAAAACTTCAATGTCCAAGCCTTAAAAAGTCTTGATTGCTACTATGCATCTAATTCCGATCAGCAAACACCATTTCTTTTGAAATCACTTCAAATTGATCAATTAATTGAATAATTAGCTTTATTTAATTAAAATCAACAAATTCAACTATTAATCAAATAATTAAAATTATTGATTAATTCATCCTTCTAAATAATTATTCATTTTATTTAATTAAATCAAATCATTTAATTAAATCCTCTCTTAATCCTATCATTTGATTTAAAAATAATCAAATTGAATGTCACATCTCGTAATTCACTCTAATTAATTAATTAATTCTGGATTAATTAATCCTAAATCAGTTTTCTAATCATCATTATCAAATCCTCTAGCTTTTAACTCTTCAAGAGTTAAATCAATCATGGTCAACTAACTAGATTGCACATGAAAATAATTTCAATTAATTATTTAATTCATCTATTTTCTCTCACCAAGGAATATTCCTCTCAACCACCTCTCATTCAATTTCCCTCCAAAGGTTTTAAAAAATCTATCACATCCTCTTACATTTGCAATAAATTCTCTTACAACCTTTCTAATCCTCTTACATCCTCTCAAATCTCATTTAATTCCTCTTACACCAATTTCAAATTTTCAACCAACAACATTTACTTCTCTTCTATCCTCCACTCACACATTTCCCAAAATGTGCTCCACCCTCATCCAATAGAATTGTGACACTTGGCACATTCTCATTAGCTCTCAATTTATCCCACATTCACCAATTTCACCCATTCTTCAACCCTTGGCTTCTATAAATAGAGGCATCTTTTTCATAATATGGAGCCACAACTTAGAGCATTTCCATTATAGTCATGTGAGTTCATAGTTTTTCATCATTTTCAAGCATTGTAGCTAGATTATAGTGAATTTCACTCTTGGATCATCTACATTTCATCAAACTTATCAAAGGGATTGGGAAAGGGCTTCTTTCCACATCAAAGGAGCACCACTCCCCCTATGGGATGGAGGTTTAGGTAGTTCAATTTGAGTTACATGTTTTTGATATTGGGGAAAATAGATTTTGAAGGGACCCAGAACCCTTTACAGCCAAAAAGCCAAACTGCTAAAAACAGCCAAAAAGACCAGACTGCAAAAAAGACAGCCTACAGTCAACAAAAAACCAGCTCCCAAACAAACACCATTAGGTTTTACAATTAGAGTTTTGCTTGTTGGAGCGAAGAGTCATATCGAAAGAAGGCCCAGAGGGTTTAGATTTTTTTCCAATAACATTAATCCAGCCTTCTTCAACTCGTGCTGTCTTAGCCTGCCAAGCCAACCCATCATTTTCCTGAGGATGAAAATTTGCAGCCCTAGAGGTAACATCATAGTTCTCCTGAACAGGTGTGGAAATGACCGGAGAGATGCCAGAGATGGGAATCGAAGCACCATCACCAGAAACAGAAATTGGTCTAATCATTTGCTCAATATGATTTATCATGGTAGCTCCCCCAGTGGAGGGGAGAAACCCCAGCAGTTGAAACCCTAGCAGCCTATGAATCAGAAGCCCCAACAACTTGTGAGTCAGAAACCACCACCTCAGAGAAGCTCCTTAGTTGATCAGATTTTTCTTCTCAACCATGTAATGTTGTTGAGAAGCGCCATTCCACCAAGTAGTTGTCTTTGTCTTTTTCTCGAATCCACATTGCGTAGCAGCATGTCCAGTTTTGAAGCATCTTCTACAGCGGAAAGGGACCCCCTCATAATCCAACGATTGGATCCAAGACCCCCTAGAAGATTTTAAGAGAACCTCAGCGGGCAGTCCTTTTGAGACATCAATTTCAACAAGTATTTGGGAAAAGGTAGATTAAAAAAGATCAGAAGATTCATTGTCCACAAGTAAGAAATCACCTAGGGCTTCCCAAACCTCCTCCAACATGTTTCATTAGTTTCTTGTTATTTTCATATTTTCTCTTGAATTTGGCTAAAGAATTTCATAGGGAGAATTAGATTTTCTTTACTAATATGTTTGACTCTTGTTTGATGATATATTGTTAGTTTGTGTAGGCTTTGTGCTCACATTTTGGTACTAGAATGGAAAATTATTATAAATTGTAACTCCATTAAAAAATAAATGAAATTGTATCTTATTGGAGGATTGAAATGATGGGCATTGATGGAATGGAGAAAGTGTGTGTAAGGCAAGAAGAAAATTTTGAATTTCACATTGAATGCACATACTAATAAGAGGAAATCCATGTCAAGAAGGAGTAATGAGCATTCTGGAGGTTTGACTAGCATATTATTATTATTGGGAAAAGAGAATATTTTTTGGGTCATAACTATAAGACACTATCTCAATAAAATGGCCATAACTTTCTCATACAATAACGAACTTAAGAATTTCAAAATGATCCAGAAAGCTAGAAATGAGACGCACCAAACCTAGAAACCGTTTTAGAAAATTCTGACAAATGTCAGAGCATTGATAGGAAAAAAGTGACAGGTTTTCTTGGTGGTTTAGTGGAGGTTGATTAGAGAAACCAATAGTTGTTTCTTGTCACAAAATTTTATATATTGGTGCCTTGTCATTGTGAAAAGTTGGTTTTGGAGGATTTTTAGGTTTACATAACTAGATTTTGTTGGATTGAGCATAGGATTGAAGACTCCATTGTCACAAATTTATATTTGCATAGAAGCCCATGTTGGAAGGGAGCATATGAGCTTCCGCATATTGTAATCCCAATTCATATTTCCTGCAATAAAATAGTGTTTTCCTTCTTGCATATGTTGTTCTATTTTGAGTTGTGTTATGAGATTTTATATTTTTAAGGGGATTTTATTTCATCACATTACAATTGTTGGATGTAGATTTCATAGAAAAAAGGAAAAAAAAACCTAGAAAAATATATTTTTGAAAATGTTAAAAAAAGTTTGGGTTATGGGGAGCAAATTGTGCTTTCAATATGTTACTTTTGTTTTTAGCCCTTACAGTCTTCTCTTTCGGCCCTTACTTCTTCTTTCGCATTTTGATGGAACCATGCCCCAAAGGCTAAATATTACTCTCACGTAAAAGTGTGTGATACACCACGTGGTGGTTGCACAACTTTTTTTTATCACTTTCCTTTCAAGCTCGAATTGGGACACGTGGTAGTTGGGTAGGGATTTTCCTCAAGCTACTCTCAAAAATTCAAAGATTGTCCGCCAGCATGCCACATCAACCACTTCGTCAGGCAGGATTGTTTCTCTTGCAAATACATCTCCTTTTAGCAAATTTTATCTAAAGGTGTGACAAAGCTCTTGTCTTTAGCATTAGTCTTATGGGACAATGTCATCACTCCTTGTAGCTAATCAAATCATATTTTTCTAGGCTATAAGGGGATTTGATCATCCTCTAACAACATATCTTCACAAAACTTCTATAATATCTAGAGCCAATAAAGAAGTAGCTCAATTTTTATTAGCAAATATTGTTGTGATCTAATTCAACCCTGGATGGGATTGCAGTCTATCAGGTGCAAACACCTAGTAGTTGTTCAACTCTATTGGTTGTGGCAGTGGCTCTTTCTTTCTAGCTATATAAGGGAGCTTGCAAAGCAGGAAAAAGGATCACCATCACTTTTGTTTGGTTTAAGGAATAGGAGGATTTTTACAAAGCACTATAATACGCTCTATGGCATGTTTTAATTTTTTAAGATGATTAATCAGATTGGCATCCGACCTTTTCTTTTAGTTGATTTATTGCAAAAAATAAATTTATTGAGAAATATTTGAGATTGTGTATTTTATGGCCTTTTGTCACAAATTTATTTTTTATATCATTTATGTTGATTGCTCTATGTCAAGTCCTATGGAGATAGTCTTAGTAATAAATTTTATATGCCATTAGCTTTTATGCATAATGTTATCTTTTGGAAATTGGATCATGTTCATTACACTCTTTCATTTTCTATGAAGATTATGCTAAAGTAATTCATATTATGTTGTGAGAGCAAAAGGTTTTTGTAAAGGTCTAAACATTCCTATTAATTTTAGGGTTTCTTACATCCATTAGACCTTAATGGATGCTTCCCATAGGGAGATTTGAATGACTACTCTGTGCTTTCTTTAGCCTTAATCGTTCATTCTCTTTCTAACAATGAAGGGTTTGTAGCATTTTGTGTCCATTTCATCAAAAGGAAGGAGTTGATAAACTTTGAAATGTTGTAAAAGCTTCGACTAATCACCATCTTTTATTTTCTCTACATTTCTCTTTCCCCTTTTCCCAACACATAGAGAAGAGTCAACTTCTATAACAATCTTAGAACTTATTCAGTAAGGCGTAATTCAATCCCCACTTATTGAATTTCCCATAAGGCTATTCAGAGAGGCACAAGCTTTTATTATCAATAGCTCTTTTTCTAGCATGCTTGGTGGACCCGAGTTTTCACAATCATCTAATTAAAGCTTTTCAGAACCATTTTATAAATTAGAATAACTAGAGAGATTGGCAATATCATGCCCAAAGTTCAAACAAGAGCATCCTCTAGACGAAATTTTTAGTACTCCCAGCTACCCACTTCGGCCACTGGGAGAAGGTGAGTTATAGGTTCCATATCATCTATTAGGAGAAATAGAGTAAGAAGTATCAGTCCAAAGTACAAAACTTTATCCACTCCCTAGGATCAAGGAAAACTTTAGTGGCGAATCTTCGCCAATTAGCGAATTCTAGGAAACGACATGCCAAAATTGGTGAATTTCTCACACCCAACAGGGTGTCCAAATCGCCCAGATTTTATGAACTATAGGTCCAATGCATGTCCATTCGCCAATGATTTTTTTATGAGGCATATTTAAGAAACAAATTCACCATTGTCAAACTACGCATTTCAATTAGACCAACTAATACTTTTGTCTGGAATCCTAAAGCATTTAATAAAACACCTACATATTCACCAATACTATTAAAACAACATTGTATCATAACCCATTTCACCAATTAAAATTTACAAATAGTTGCTTGTGAAGATCCATTTCGCAAATTAAAATTTATAAATAGTTTCTCATGAGGACCTATTTTTCCAATAACATTAAAAAATAATTACATTTGAGGACACATTTTTCCTTGAAAATTACAATGTATCATTGTATAAGCATGAGGAATTCGCCAACTTTTTAATATACCATTTAAAAATCCAGCAGAATTCACCAAATATGGAATCATGGATTGATATAAATACAATCGAAAGTGTCATTTATTCTTACACATTTTGTTCAGTTCTAAGGTTCTAATTCTCGATTCAGAACTTAGAAAAAGCCAAAAACGTAGACTTGAAAGGTGAGTGATCATTTCTTCATAGTGTTATTAGTTATAATAATAAGTTTTCTTTATCTCTTTTCCATTCTTGCTTCAACAAAGTGAACCTTAGAAGTTAGAACCAAACTCTGAAGTTTCAAAGTTTTCAAAACCTCTGACCCACCGAGTAGAAAGATGACCAAGAAAGACTTGCAACTCAACAAAGTGAACCATCAACTAAGTTGGGGAATCACGAAGTTATGAAAATTTAGAAATTTGTAAAAAGGTTATATAACTCTGAGGACTAGTGACTAAGTTTAGGAAAAGCCAAAAAAATTATATTGTATTCCATGCTATTGAATTTGATTGTGATTCTGCACCATTTTTAAAGAACAACACTTATCACACTACTTATAATTTCCTATTACATTGCCATTCACACAATCTTTGATAAATAACTGAAAGGAATATTATTAATCCATTCCTTGAACATAAATAAATACAATCGAAAGTGTCATTTATTCGGAAGTCAGCCAAATTGAAAACGTAGACTTAAAGGTGAGTGATCATTTCTTCATAGTGTTATTAGTTATAATAATAAGTTTTCCTTTATCTCTTTTTCATTCTTTCTTCAGTCTTAAAGATGATATTGAGTAGGGAATGGGATCTATATTATTATTCTTTGTCCTTAAACAAGAAGACATTTTTTCCAATTTTTATTTGAAGTGAGAAATGAATATGCCTAGCGCATCAAAGATAATATGTCGAGCGACTCAAGAAACAAGGGTAAGGCTCCTACTGCTCCTCATGGTGGTGAAGAGACTCTTTCCGCTTCTCAGACTCCTTCTGCTCCACAGCGTGGTAAGGCTCCTACCATTTCTCATACTCCTTTCACTCCTCAAGGTGGTGAAGAGACTCTTGTTGTTCCTCAGGATTTGGTGAAGAGACTTATGCCACTCCTTAGGCTCCTCAGGGTGGTGAAGAGACTCTTATTGCTCCTCAAGCTCCTTAGGGTGGTGAAGAGACTCCTGCGACTCCTCAAGGCGGTGAAGAGACTAGGAGGCCATCAAAATGCAAAAAAAATAGACGTACCATACAGTCTTACTTTGGAATTTCCAAAGCTTTTGATCCATCAAGTCAAGATGGAGCTACATCATCAACTCTTCCATCAAATATTGGTAGCATTCCCAATACCTCATCGCCACTAGAAGGTCAAGTTGAAATTATCATTGATTTAAATCAAAATGTATCAAATCATGATAGCAATACCATAGAAGATGTTCCAAGCGATACCCTGGGCCTAGTTAGCCAAAATGAGATAATTGATTTGGATGAGGATGATGATGTTGGTAGCAAGAAAAGGAAAAATAAACCAACAAGGGGGCACGAGTGGGAAATGACAAGGAGTTTTCAATTTGGTTGGTTGTCAAAATACCCATTTATGGTACCATTGGGGATTGGCAATGCAAACGATATTGAAAAGGAAACATTGGCCAAATGTAAGATTTATAGTTGGAAATGTGGAAGAGCCAAGATGTTGCAGCTAAAGATTGACACTATAGAAAAGCATATTGGTAAAGTTTATGAAAAAAAAATCATAGACGAAAATGAAGAATCAATTATACGATGGAAATCAAAGGAAGAATGTCTTCATGTTAGGTATGTCACGGATTATGAAGAGTATGAAAAAATAATGTCGAACATTGTTGCATGTAAAGGTACACTTGAGGCTCAATTTGGAAAAGCAATGGAAGGAGAAAATCTATCAAAAACTATTCCTGGATGGGTGTTTTTTTTCATATTTTGTCCAGAGGGCATCCTATGACAAACTACCTAGAATATTCTAGTTTATTATCTTATTTGAATGTTCCTCACTATCCCTACTCACATTGGTTAATAAACACTGGATGGGATTAGGAAAATTTTCTTACTATAGTGGAAAAGGAAGATTTAAAGGATAAAGTAAAAGAGTCAAATTTCATTGCATTATCTTTAGATGAAGTTACTGCGATAAACAATACTTATTGGGTTTGTATGTATTTGTATACTATACAACAACATGTTCTCCAAGCTCATCTTCTCTATTTTCATAAAATGAAGAACAGTTCAACATTGCAAAATATATTTGAACTAGTCAAAAAATCTTTGAATGAAATTGTAGGTATGGTTGAGTTGACAATTGTAAAAAAGTTGGTGTGTGTAGGAGCTAATGGAGCTGCAGTGATGCAAGGTCAAAGGACTAGTGTTTTCACAAAGCTACAAACTACTTGTGCACCATACATGCTTGAAATTCACTACATAGCCCACATAATGAATTTAGCATTCAAAATTGTAAGCAAGTTTCCTATAGTATCAAAAGTCAAAAATCTAGTCCGCAAGATCCACACATACTTCTACCAAAGTCCTAAACGTTTCACAGAATTTCAAAATTTTGCTGACGGAATAACACTAGGAAACAAGCTTCTCAAGGATGTCGATACCAAATGGATCTCCCTACATGGACCAATGCAATGAGTTCTTTTAGAAGATCAAGTTTTGATTGGAGTGATGTATGGAAATCACATCACAGTAGACAAAGCTCCTAACCTCTTACATAGGTTAAGAGATATAGAGACACTCTTGACTTTAACTAGTCTTCTCCACATGCTGGATGTGATGAATGAGCTTGTGAAGAAAGCTCAAGATAGAACTATGTATATTAATGAATATGCCAATCTATGTAAACATACATGCTTGGCCCTCGATCATCTATATCTAGATCTAACACAAGATGGCCCAAATTATTTCATGTGGCAGAAAATTACTAATTTGAATGATCCTGATAATTATTTATAGTTTAATGCAAGCGGGCACTTATGCATCTATGTACGTGGATATGAGATACAAATGTACCAATGTAAGAAATCCAGGTGCTATAGCAGATAAGTAGTTGTTAACAATGAAGATTTTCAATGGATTGTTAAATTTTTTGATGATAATTTAAAGGAAATTGCAAAATCTATTTCCTCAAAGATTCATGAAAGATTCCCTCGACATGAAATACTTGAAGCCATGAGTATTATGTATCCTTAATTTTGGGAAAACCAAGATAACCCAAAATATTTTCATGCTCAAGTAAAAATCTTGATTGAACAATTTTTGAAAACTGTAACATTTATTGAGCAGAAAATAGAAGGAATTTTAGATGAAGCTAAGCTTCAAAAAAAATGTAGAGATTTTGCAACATCTATGAAGGACTAGTATAAATCCATGGGAAAGGAGAAGGCCTTTGAACTGGGATCAATAAAAAAGGTTTGGAAAAACTTAGGTCACAGTGAAATATTGCACAGTTCGATATCAAAATATTTCAAACTTGTTGATTGATGTCAAACAATGATATTGGGGTCGGTGGAGGATGAGAGAGTTTTCAGTACATTGGGGTTTTTGAAATCAAAGTTAAGAAACAAACTAGACAAGGTTTTGGAAAATTGCTTGAGGATGAAAGGAATTGTGTATAATATTAGAAATTTTCCTTTTGACAGGGCACTCGCAATTTGGAGGTCCACATGTGAAAGAAGAGAGACCAATTTGTGCAACACTTCAATTCCAAAGGCTAGTACTAGTGGCACTAGCAGTCGCAATGGGACTCAAATAGATGACATTGACAAAAATGACATAATGAGTGTTGAATTTGAGACACAGGTTGAAGAAAATGAAGAGCAGACTTTGAATCAAATTCAAGATTAATCTTTTACTTTATCTGATGATGAATGTCAGTTTGAGGACCTTGAGTCCATTTGGGAAATGGAAGAGATTCAAGAGAATTAGCAGCTTTTAGGTATTTATATTGCACTTCATGGATCCCAGGATCATATTCCATTGTTACATACTGTAGTTGATGATATTTTATATTGTATTCAATGAAATTGTGAATCATTTCACTTCATGATATTTTATTTTATATTGCACTTCATGAATCATATTCCAAATTCAAACTATAGTTGTTGATATTTTATGCTGTATTCCATGAAATTGTGATATTTTATATTTTATATTGTATTTTATATTTTACATTAGTCCGCACATAGTATTCAATGAGATGTCAGATGACAGTTCCTTTGAAAGGTTAAGGAAAGATAAGTTCATAATGTCGCGTGGTCGCTGAAACTTGGAACCTTAGAACCCAAGTCTAAAGTTTCAAAGTTTTCCAAACCTCCAACCCACTGACTAGAAAGATGACCAAGAAAGACTTGCAACTCAACAAAGTGAACCATCAACCATGTTGGGGAATTGGGGAGTTCTAAAAAATTAGAGCTCTGTGACAAGGTTATAAAACTCTGAGGGCTAGCGACTAAGGTTAGGAAAAGCACCAAAATCGCGACTTTGAGTTATAGTAACCACAACAATGAAACTAACCAAAAATCCATCATTCCAATTCCAATAATAGATAATCCATGGCATGAATTAATATAAATTTTTAGTGGATATGCTAAGTAGTTATGGAGATTGAGTATTGATGTGTGAATTGTAATGCAATTTCACTAAGATTATGGATGCTTGGAATTAAAATCACCTTATAGTTCATATTTTAATTGTGTTAAAAGTAAAAATTGAGCATGTGGTTAGTGATTCATCACTCAACTCAATGCTTATTATATTAATAACATATTAACAATAATATTAGTAGAATATACAACAATGAACATAATAACAAGTGTATCTAGAAGTTGAAACCACTACTAGACTTTTTCTTCAAATGATATAATAAATAATACAAATAATTGAACATCAACACATTACTAAAGTTTGAATTTGAGCTTTTAAATTGATTATCACTGTATCACATGAAGGAATATATAGAGGCATTGGCAATGCAAAATCTTGCTCAAAGAAAACTCTGCATAAAGTTGACTTGGAACTTGGAAACTCATATTATCAAAAACTAAATCACTACATTACCTTTTCTAGCAACTTCCACTCTTCAATTATTGGAATTGTCATTTGTTCTAATTGATGTTGTTTGACTTGAAGATTTATTAGCAATTCATGATTCAAATTGGAACCTATCTTGGATTCTTTAGCCAACTTTGCATTCAAGGTTAGCAATGGTTTGATGGAATTCAAATAGGCCACCACATCTGGGTTATGAGGAAACTGGTCCAAATCAATCTTCCTTGCATCCTCCATCTATTTTCTAAAATCATTCCATCCAATGAATCACTGATTTGTGTCAAAAGCCTCTGGTAAACCTAGCTCTGTGAAGTTCCTTAACTTTTCATCCACCTTCTTCATCTTGTCTACAACCAAATGCAAATATTTCTTTGTTTCATGCATTCTCAAACACTTTTCAATGATAGATGACAACTTCATTGATGTAGCAAGCCAATTAGTAATCCCTTTTGATTTCAAAACATTGTCACTTGCTTTGTAGACTGTTTGTTGAATTTGATTTGTTGATTTCTCTAATGCTAGCACATTTTTGTTCTCCATTAAATATTTGTTGATCTTCTTATGATGTTGTTTGATAGCATCAATCAATTGAAAAATGTCACACAAATGATCAATCCCTTGCATTATTTCATCCTAGATCTTTTGTTTCATATGCCTCATTATTTCTCTACAAAATAAAGATAACTTATTTTGACAAGACTTAATTTCATGTTTTTCTTCCATCAGCTCTACCTCTAATGTTTCATTTCTTTTTCTCTCCAATTTTTGTTCCCACTGTGCATTTCCATTTGCAATGCTTAGTCGTAATTGTTTTGAAGTGGATTTTTCCTCATCATATTTCTTGTTTCTCTCATCTAGCCTTTGATTTAGTTCATTCACTGTAGTTTCACTCTACTTATCCTCTTTGCTTGTTAATGTAGAGGCATATTTTTTAATTATTTTTTCTAATTCATTGCTCTTGTTATTTGTTGCTTTCCTCTTTGCTTTCTCATTTACTAGGTCAACCTATAACTTTTCAATTTGAGTCTGCAACCTTTTTTTCTCTCTATCTTTCTTTAGCAATGATATGTACACCAATTAATTGTTCTTGTTTGATACATTAATTTTGTCAATATTTCTAAGTCCAAAAAAATCCAATTGAAAATTGTTCACCTCAAATTCAAATGGAGCCATTTGATTTGCTAGTTTGTTTTGAATTGTGGGAACAAGAATTGTGTACTCCATGATTTCTTTACTTGTGTCAAATGTGGGTAATACCATGGTTGTTGCAGGCTCTAAAGTTAGAGTAGACACACTCTCCATCAATTGCTTCTTTTCTTTTTTATTCAATTTTTATTTCTTTTTAAACTCTTCAATGTAATCAAAACCCGAGGATGTAGGAACAATGGAATGCTTGAATGGAGAAGGAATAGGAGTACTTGCAGTTGCTAATGATGTCACAACTAGACTAACTGGCATTGGGGGAGTGCCTAGAAATAAATCCTTTGTGGTGGATCCACCGGTAGTGTGACTTGGAGTTGGACCTATCAAAATCCTTTGCCTCTTCTATATGCCTTGTTCACCTATTTTTTTTGTGGTATATTATGTTGGTGTCCTCTTATGTGTAATTTGTTGTTGTAGCACATGTTGACCACTACTAGTACTACTACCCATACCATCACCATTAGAGGTAGTGTCAGTTGCACTAAGATCTCCACCATGGGCATGTCCTAGTTGTGATTGTGTTTGACCATGAGGACAAGGATTTGAAGCTCTAACAAATTGAGTTGTTTCAGCTCTACTTGTTTTCCCTTGGTCTACTTTATCAGCTCCAAGTTTAGATTCATCAACTGGTTTTCTATGTTGTACATCTATTACTGTAGGAATTCCTTGTCCTTGGGACCCCAAACCACCACCTTCATAACCCATTTTTTAAATTATGATTGATCATATAGTAAATGCTTCTTTTGTGGCCTCACTTAAACCAACTTTGAAATTGACATGGCTTTCTTCTTGCCTATCATCATCGCTTTCTTCATCTTCTTGTTCATTCAGATGCTCTATATTCCATAATTTTCTAAACTCAAGATCTTCTTCATTATCTCCATACTCTACAAGAGCTCTTGGATCACCTAGGTCCTTCGTCATAAACCAAAGGGTAGTAATTTTTTATCGTGACCAATTTATTTCTATAACTTCCTTCTCTAGAGAATCTGGCATTTTTACTGTACTAGATGGTTTATGACTTTTTCATAAAAATCGTTGTACCTCCTAATTGTCTTTCGATGAAATGCCATAATTTTTGCTAACAATTGTTTAAAAGAAATACCATTCTCAACAACACTTTTCTCCATTGCTAGTTTGACCTCATCCCAAGTATCCTTATTTCTCAAGTTTTCAAGCAAGGGTTTACTTTTATTTTGAATTCTACTTCCAACATTCGTATTGAGCACAATCATTGATTTAATGGTGTCACATGGATCATACTACCAGTGACAGATAGCATCAAAATCAAAAGAATTCAAAAGATCATGTGCCACACTAAATGTTTTTCTCTCGAATGTCATCCCTCCACATGAAAAAGGTAAAGAAGGAAATAAAGTCTTCTTCCCCTAACCACTAAAGTTTCTTTCATCATTACTTTGTATCTTCCTTACATATTCCAAAGAAAAAACCCTTTTTGTCACATGTATTGGAAGTTTGTATGGTTGTACTTCCGATCCATAAAATCTTAGCACAATATATTCTTCCATTAAGTACCAATCATCCAATTATATTTCTTTTCCTAGTTAAATGCAATTTCTACATGACATAGGCAATCTAGGCATTGGAGTATTTGTAATTGCTTGATGCAATGGAGCCAAAAAGTAGTCTACAAAATGACTGTAGTTCCTTCGAGAATTATGCAACCTTATAACAGTGGTCCATTCACATACTAGAGCCATTTTCTTTTGCTTAGGATTACTATTACCATAGGGCTAAATCTGAAGCTTGCTGGTCTAAAACATTCCCCTGAATTTGAATAGAAAAAGATAGAACAAGTAGGTTGTGAACCTAAATGTCTTGGTGGAACCTCCTTTAATCATTAAAAATTGTTTATGCATGGATTCTACAATATGCTCAATAAAATTATATTTGGCATGTGGAACACCATAATGGATATTATACACCATTTCAAGGAGGCATGCACCCACTTCCAAATTGCTATCTAGTCTAAGGAAAAATGCTAGCATGAAAATAGTATCTTGAACCCATGGTTTAAAAACATCCAAATCATAAGGAGGCTTATGACCACCTTTCAATTTTCTTCTATCCTGAACTATTTTATTTAAGAATTTTTTTTTCTCCATTTCATCCACTACTTCATAATCACTAGCAAGCTTTTCTAGGTCAATGTGGACATTTCCAAATTCTTCGGTTGTAAACCCCAAGCCCAACACTTTTCCAAGTTCTACATTAATGGATAACAATTCTTCTTTGCTATCTTTATTAAAAATTTCTCTTTTGTTATCATCATAATTTAGGGCACATACCATGATAAATTTTGGGCAAGGGAAAACCTCATGTAACATCATGCACCCTAATCCAGTTACCCACGGTGCATTGATACTATTAACTTGCATTTGCTTTGCAACCTTATTCTTAGATGAAAATATAAGTTTTGAGGTACGCCTACCATAGGTTTCAGGATCATAAATATCATGCTATTCATCAGTGAAACATGTGGTTTTAAGAAATTTTTCATAATGTATTTTTTATTCGACATTTCTCTAGTGTTATTGGTGGTAGAAATATTGATACAATCAACAATATGAAATTTGTGAATTCCCTATTAGTCATTAATTTTTCTTAATTATTAAACCTCTTAGCCATAAACTTAAACTTCAAATTTTGACAAAATAAAATTTTAAGTAATGTCAAGCGATAAAACGTAGCCACAGGAATTCTTTAACTTACCTGGATTTTTAATTTTGATTCTTGAAGTTGAAACTGCATTGAAGCTTGAAACTGGGTTACCAAAATGGCTTTGTTGGAAGTGGAACTGTGGAACCTAGAACAAGGTGTTGCATTGCAATGAACAAACTAAAACATCTACTTGTTACTTACAAAATACACAGTACACAATTAGGTAGTACAATGTACATGGATGACAACATTTAAAACAAGCAATTAAAAACAATGATTTACTCCTGCATTGACAACAAATTCTAAACCTCTAGATGTTTGTTAATCTAACAATTATAGGGCGATTTTGGAGGTTTAAGTTCACAAGCATAGTTTATTGTGCATTTCATTTAGGAATGTAACTACAACCATACATCAAATGTTCATCGAACGGTTTAGTAATTTATGATCTATAAATAATAAGCATAAAATGTTTTTTTTTAATTTGCTTTAAGTTTTCTTTAAAACATGTGTTTTAAATTTTCTTTAAAGTTTAATGTGCTAGGATTGACATCAAGGCCAAGGGGTAGGAAAATTAACATTTCAAAGGCCTTAATAAAACGAATTACAATGTCACATTAATAGCACAACCATTTATTTTATTACAACTGAATTACAATGTCACATTATTACATAGTACAAATACAAATGTAACTGAAAGCGCCAAACTTCTACTAGACCACTAGTGAAAAGTTGAAAACATAAATGTGATACATGTATCTCTAAAAATAAATGGACCTTGTCAGGTCAACCATGAGCTCTAAAAATAAACGCATGGGACTTGTCGATTCATCCATGGGCTCTGAAAATAAATGCATGGGGAAAGGGGGCCTAATCAAACTGGGGAAATGAGATCCATGAAGATACAAAATGTACTTAGCCCCTTTCAGAACCAAACTGATGCAGAAGATGAGCACTAAAAATAAATGCATGGGGCTTGCCTGGTAGGCCATGGTGTCTTAAAATAAATGCAAGGGAATCTCTTGGCCAACCATGCAGATGATGAGGGATAGTAAAACTGCTCCCATTTTCTACTTGCATCTTTCATGCACTAGGATAACACTTATCTCCATTAGAGCTCCTCATCCTAGTTCAAAACCTATTTGAGAAGTTAGGTAAACCAAATCAACTTCTTTCTAATTCCACCCATTCTAAACTTGAAGGAAATTGGTCTTTTAATATGTAACTACATAGCTAGAGGTATGAGAATTTAGAGCATCCCTAATAATATTGCATCATCTTCTTCTTGAATCTTTATTAAGTTATTAACCCTACAAAATGAAAACCTTTATGACAATTAAACGAATTATTTTAGTTGTGCTCACTATCCTTTTTATGGGCCAAAAGTGCCACTACTAGCCTAGTACCTTGTACACCTCATATGTTGTGTATAGTTACTAGTGACTAGTAATAATTGCGATTTGTGCAAACCAAAAATACAACTTAATCGTTACCTCAAGCTAGCTACATGCAAAGTTGCAAACTATACCTCACACTAACAAGCTATCAATTGTCAAAATCAGTAGTGCCACCCAAGCTGTCAATTGTCAAAATCACTAGATTATTGACATCATCATCTACAATTCTACAATACATCGTGCAATTTTCAATATAAAGCTATCCAATCAATCACTTTGGCTATTCATATGGCATTAATCTGCACCGCCACCTAGTACCATAGCCAAATTGAGAATTTCAATAGAATAAATGAAAGGTAGAGTACTTTGACGCATTGAAAAGAGAGAATTAAATGTCTCATTTTACCTTAATCATTATCAATGTCCTAATAAGTCACAATAAATTTCAGTCACTTATGATCAGAACTATATGTTGATTTCTAAAACCAATAATTAATAAAATATCAGCCATTTATTTTTAAAAATCTAATAGTTCTAATGTTATTTTTGAGGTTTCAGTTTGCAAGTCTAGTGCTTCAAGGATTTACTTCTAGAATACATCTATAGTCATCCATTGAAAATTCATCGAACGGTCCCTCTTTTAAAACAAAAATTATGCATGTGCATAATTTCAAATGGGGACATCACTAGGTTGACAAAACTCAACCCTTAGGATTAAAGAGTTAAGATTTAAGGATTTATCATAAAATATTTTGGTCTAACTTAGGCAATATTAAGTGATAAACAAGATCACCAATATTTAAATGATAAAATATTTAACAGTTCTAGTGTAATTCCTAAGGTTTCAATTTGTAAATCTAGTGCTTGAGAGATATACTTCCAGAATGCAACTACAACCGTCCATCGAAAATTCATCGAACGGGCATGGTCCATAATTTCGCATGGTCACTAGAATCTAGAACCTTAAAACAAAGTCTAAAGTTTCAAAGTTTTCAAAACCTCTGACCCACCAACTACAAACTACAAAGATGACCAAGAAAGACTTGCAACTAAGGTTAGGAAAAGTACCAAAACCTTGACTTTTGTGAATTAAGATAGGAAAGGTGGAAACTAAGGTTAGGAAAAGCACCAAAACCCCAAATTTGGTGAATTAATATAGGAAAGGTGGCAAGGACAGTGCATTTATGAAGTGAAGATCACAGACAGATTTTAGCAAGTGGACATGATAGATCGGTATTTGTAGAGTTTGGAAAATTATTAACTCTCGACCCTTGATTATTGAAGTTAATAATAGAGTTTTGCATGGAGAAGGCACATAGAAAGTCTAAAAGAGTGGTGGTACTGGTGGTGTAGCTGCAACAGTTTTCAAATGGAGGCCAACTTCACTTTACATTTGAGGAGGCAATTAAACCTATTTTATGGTGAAGCTTCTAACAAAAGATTAATGGGTATGTGGGTATGTTTTTATTCACTGATGGGAGGTTGGTACAAAGTGTGCATATGATTTTGGGGAAATCCTTTGGAAATCTAAGGAATAGATACAAGACTAACATGGATGTATACTCCATGATTATAGCATGGGGTTTCAACTTGGGGGAATCACAAGCACATTGGGAGAAGTAATGGAGATGATTGTGCATAGAGATTTCTTGGGAGGATTAGAATCAATACTTGAATGGGCAGTCCCAAGTGAAGGTTTTGACATTCAAGAAGGCTTTGAAAATGTGAAATTGGAAGGGGTAGAAGAATACATCCCTTCCGTGCATTGGTCGAAGGATGAGATTAAAAATCAATGTAAGGAAGAAGCAAGGTTAGGCTAGCAATCATTGAAGCTCTTTATAGAGTTAATTAAGGTGGAAGCACAAGAAAAAGTAGAGGAAAAGTGTATGAAAGAAAAAGGACAGAATGCGAGGAAGTGAAAGATGAATTAACATATTTTTTGTAGAATTTATAGTTTTTTGTAGGGTTTTTGCAAAATTAAAGCAAGACTAGTACTAAATTTTTGGCTTGTTGAAATATGTAAGGTAGATACAGATAGTTATGGAACTGGTTTTAGTTGGGCAGGGTTACTTTTTCTGTTATGAAGCATTTTAAGATACTTTTTTGAAAAAATTGTTATAGTTGTAGGTGATTTTTGGATGGTTGATGAAAACAATGAGACAAATAATCTTTATTTTCATGCATTTTTTTTTAATAGTTTGATATTATGTTTAATTCGCCAAAAAAAAATTCTTAATCATTTGAAAATAGGTTTAATTCACCAATGAATTTTATTTTTTAGTTTGAAAAAAAAGTTTTAATTGCCAACAATTTTTTTTTTTGGTTTGAAAACAGGTTTAATTCACCAATAAATATTTTATTTGTTTGAAAATAGATTTTAATTATCAATGGAAAAAATTTAGTGGTTTTAAAAAAAAATCATTTCGCTAAGATTTTCCACATACTTCTAGAAATTAGAAAAGATTGACCAATGGACATTATTTATTTTTCACGAAAAATGAAAAAAATTGCCACTAAAATTAATATTTTTATTGGGAAGCATAAAAGATTCACCAAGATTTTACACCTTCGTTTAGGGGTGGCTTTCTTAAAGTTTTCCCTGCCTAGGAGGTTGAACCTTCCAAATCAAAATACCAGTCTACCTCATTCATACGCATTTGTTTTCAATGGCTCACTTAGTTATTCCCACTCCTAGATATTTTGTTACCTAGAATAGGCAGCCCACTCCAAGCACCTACACCTCTAAATGTATGGCCCGCCATAGTTTCCAATGCTCTCAAAGTAATTCCAAGGTTTATTGGGGAGGATTTTAAAACCCTTTTCAAACACCTCCAGGACATAGTGGAGGTTTACAGAGTCCATAACATCATGGAAGAAAATGTGTCCCTTAGATTGTTGGCTATGTCTTTCAAAGGGAAGTCTCAAGACTAGTATAGATCCCTAACCTCTAGTTCCATTCACTTTTGGGATCAACTTGGAGAGAATTTGTTTGAGTGTTTCTTGGAAAAAGGAGATAGCTCCTCCTTTCTTCAATAATTGATTACTATCAAGAGATCCCCACAAGGGGCCATGATCGACTTCAACATTAGGTCTTACAAAACCTAGCAAAGGATTCATGTGGCAACCAAGCCTCTGACATCCATGGCATTCATGTTCTAATTAAAAGCTTTAAATTTGGACATCACAATCATGGTATAGACAATGGGAGGATATACTTTTCCTGATGCATACGATTGGTTGTGCGGGAAGAGAACAATCTAATTGATGCCAGAAAGCTTCTACCATGGTCATTGATTTCCATGTTCACAGAGATCTCTAGTGGACCCTAGGAGGAAGCAACCCCAAGTACCTTCGCCCCGCTCCCAAGCACATCAACTACACCATCGTTGTCCATGTCTTTGTACATAGGTACACAACCTAGCACATCAGGCCCATCTTCACTAGCAATGGATGTCAATGATATGAAGAGCCTCACTTTGGATAAATTTCATATGCTAATGCTCCAATGTTGAAGGATTGAAGCTTTTTGCATAGAAAATTTTTGCAACTAGGCAACTACACTAAGGATGAGGCAATTACAAATTTTGCTGACAACATCTATGATGCAAGGCTACACTTAAACCTTAAGGGACTTAGAG
This sequence comes from Sequoia sempervirens, assembly GCA_007258455.2. Classification (NCBI taxonomy): domain Eukaryota; kingdom Viridiplantae; phylum Streptophyta; class Pinopsida; order Cupressales; family Cupressaceae; genus Sequoia; species Sequoia sempervirens. The sequence continues at coordinate 580,620,187 of VDFB02105785.1, forward strand.
AAGGAGCATTGTAGAGGATGTTCGCTAGAGGGTCGACCAATGGATTTGCATCATGATTCTAGCGTTGTGGTCTGCCTTAATTTATTCTTCCCTCCACGCATCCATGCCCATAGTTAGTTGACGCATGTGCAAAAAAATTGGATGAGGGCACTGAGGTTATCAACAACAACAAGTTGAAGATCAACATCAATGCAGAAACCATTTGAGATATGCTATGCATCCCCTCAAACTAGAAAGCTAAGAGGCTTTCTTGCAGGAGTATGGAAGATTTCTAGGAAAAGAGGGATAAATAGTTGAAATTCTATAAGGATGAAATGAATGAGGAACTAGAGAACAGTGAAATCATCTTCCCTCTGTCTCACAAAAAATTTCATTCAGATTTATAATCTATTTTCTCAATGCTAGCTTTTCTATATATCCATGAAAGTGACACTTTGGTCTATAAGCTCCAAATGGGCTTGGATTTTATGCTAAAGAAGGAAAGAATCCAGAAGCAATATGATTTTTCCTGGGCAATCACCTGTTGGCCTCCTACAATGATTTTAATAATTATGCCTTTACAACCATGACTCAGAGATTGGGCATCTAACCTGAATAGCTATTTCAATCATTAGAAGGTGCATTTAACCGAGGGATGTGAACTTGAAATGGGTTAGCATAACATGTGCTATAGGAACTCAAAGTAGCCATTTCATTCTATAGCTAAGGAACACACAATACTGAAAGTAAATCACTTGAAAATGAATGAGACAAATGTTGAACAAAAATCAACGACTATGCGAAGCAGAAATGCATAATAGGAATAAAAATTTGAGCAACAAACAAGAAACTACTCTATCTACTTTAGCTCCAGGAATAGTCACATAATGGAATTCTAGTGGTTGTAGGAATAGTCGATTCCAGACTTCTAACTAAGTACTAAACAACAAGTAATACTAAACTAATGCTAAACAAAGAAGATAGATTACTCACCAAGTGGGCCTCCTTGGATAAGTATCGTCTAAAACTAATGAAAAATCAAATGCTCGAGCTCATAACTTTATTTTATTCACTGTGGATCATGAGTAAAAGACTAATGTATTTGTATTATTGAAAAATGGAGAGTGCAAGTACAATATCAAATTGTGAAACCTCTATGAAGAAGGAACATCAAATCATTATTTATACTAACAACTAAACAAGGCAGTGAACTCCATGACTAGGAGGACACCATTTAGGGAAAATAGAGAAAATGGAGCAATGGCGGTTACATGTGCATGGAATCTAGTCAGACATGCATGTCCAAATGTAGATTCAGCTCAATAGTAATGCCTATGCATGCTTAATCATTAAATTCCATTATAAGGCAGTTATGTTCAGTTGCATGAAGAATCTTTTGTCGTTGACTTCCTTTGACTTGGAGCGATTCCGTTGCTGGATGTTATGGTGCATGCCCAGCTAGCGGTGTCTTCCTCAACTTAGCATATTAAATCTGCATGGTAAAGTCGGTACACATAATAACTGTAAATCTATAACCACCTTAAGGAACATTTATTAACCACATGCAAAATCAATATAGATAATCCACATAATATTCCAAATGCCATTAAAGCTTGTAGAGATAGGATTAAATCCAATTTCAATGGTTTGAGGGAAACATTATGAAAATACTAACATTTAACATTAATGTCCATGACATCTACTAGCAAATAAACTATAAATTCTACCCAAAATTGGACCAAGAACTAGGCTCATCACTCCCCCCAACCTATCATTTTTTTGGTCCTCCAGCAGGGGAAGGGTTGTTCTTCTGCTTGGTGAAAGCTCTAAAATTTGCAACTGATAGTTGTCCAACATTAGTGGCTATAGTGTGTGAATCAAGATCCCAATAGAATCCTCCCAATCTGTCAAATCTGTTTCATCTCTACTTTTCTGCAACAATGTCATACTAGTAGAATCTAAAGTTTGGCAAGTGCCACATGAGCATGGGTGGCTGGAAAGTTAGGTGAAGCCAAGATCGCCCCTATGTTCTCCCAATCTGAATATACCTATCAATCATTTTTAGTGTTGCAACATAATTGTGGATTGAATGAGGCTCAACCTACTTCATCTCATCAATTAGACTATTTCATCTTTGTTATAGACATCTTCTCATAGTTTCCTCCTCATACTAACTGTAAACTACCTCATTCCAAGGCATAATTCTATTGCCATAACTAGGTTTGAGAAGCATTATGTATCATTCTCTATAAATATCCCTTGGGTTGCTTGATTCAGGCCTAATGGGCAGAGGCACTACTGAATTTGACTCCATTTTATGGCAAATGTTTGTCGGTCGTTCGACAAATATTTTTTGGAAAAGCAACAAAATGACGAAAACATTTTCATGGAAATTCTGACAACGCATTAAACATCAAAATAACGACACAAATTCGTCGATCGTTGGCATCATAAAATGACTCGAATGTTCGTCAAAATATCGATGAAAACTTCATGTATCCACCAAAAAATTACAACCAAAATGCAATTGCAATGGCTCTTCTGAAGTGTCGAAACAACACCAGAGGTTTGTCCCCATTTTGACGAAATGGGAAAGTATTTATGATGAAGCCTTCATCACAGCTAAGCAACTTCATCAGACCTTTTATGTGATTCATCGATGGGGTTCGTCGAAATTGTGATGAAATGGGAATGGAGTTCCAATGAAGCCTTCGTCACAACTAAGCAACTTCGTCGAACCTTTTCTATAATTCTTCGGCGGAATTTGTTGAACTTGCAACGAAATGGGAAAGGAAATTTGACGAAGCCTTTGTCGCAGCTAAGCAACTTCATCATAATTTTTTTGTGATTCATCGATGGACTTCATTGAAATTGCGATGAAAGGGGAAAGGAGTTCTGATGAAGCCTTTGTTGTAGCTATAGCAACTTTGTCAGACCTTTTTGGTGATTCGTCAGTTGTTTTCATCAAAATTTTGACGAAATAATGCAATTTTTTTTTAAAAAATATTCGTTGAAATGTACCATCGGTGAGAGATCAATCATTGGCATAGGATAGAAAACTCACTACGATAGTCCATGTATTGCTAATGACTTCAGTCGGTAAGACAAATCCAATGTCACACCGATCTGACCTCTTTAGGGGTTTTGACCACTACTGGTTATCAACAAGACATTTTGAGGGTCTTGCCAATTAAACAAGTGTCTAAGAGCAAGTAAACAAATGGAACCTATTAATTTTCTTATTTTCGGGTTCTTTAAATCATAGAATAGATACCATCTTCTTGTGTATAATGTACTTATATTCAGATTTGAATTTGAGACCAATTGTCATTGCACATTCCATTTTACTTGCACATAGTATTCTATAAGGAATATATTGATAATGCTAAATGATTTATGGTGTTGTACAACTCTACCTATCATCATAGTTCCGTTGTTCCCCCAAGAGAATCCTGCAAAGACAAGTTTATAATACCAAGTCAAATAATATGAAAAAGACTTACTTCCATACAAATTAAATGATTATTCTCACAATAGAAATTGTCTAATTACAACAACAATTCCATGAAAGATTATCCATGCTTCATAAGAGATGACTAATCATACGTACAGACTACAAGATACATAGAAAAAGCATTACACTTGAGAACAACCAAGGGCTAACAAGGGAAGGAGTTAAGAAACGTCTGGATTGAAGATAAAATGTATAGGGAAAATGTTGAGCAGTGTCAAGAGAATAAAGCTTGTAGAACATATTCTTGACCTAATCAAGCTCTTGAACAACTTAAACAAAATTAAAATACTAACACATACATGAGACATGTAATGAACTTTCAATATCTGCTATCTTTTTCATTAATGCAGAGGTAGGTAAAGGAGAAATAATTATAATTGTAACATTATTCATAGTCCAGTAAATTGTGTTCATAATTTATGTTCAATGGACCTTAGTTTTATCATTATACTACCTATCTAAAACCATATTTTAATCCAAGGTTCAACTATCTCAGATCTAAAGAAACACCTTCAATTAACCATTTAAAGTACTATAAAATAAGGTAAGAATTTTACTTGAGAAAGATTGGGTGCACTTGTAGGATTAAAGTTCTTGCAATCATCAGGATTTATTGGCACACAGACACAACTTGCAACATATGAAGTAATAGATGACTACAATTTAGTGAAATGGTCCTTAATATGTGACTGGTTTGCAAATTGATTGGTAGAAAATAAGGTTACAAATAGATCTACATGAAAAATTATGAGGACAATCTACTGTAATCATGAAAATAGATGAAAAGTGCAAAGGAAAGAGCCGAGCTACATCTCTAGAGCCTAACAAAAAACACATACAAGAAACATAAAAAAAAAGAACAAACCAGTTTTTGGATGAATACAAAATGGTTCCTTCAACAAGTGATTCATATGCTTTCACACTTGACACAAGACATTAAGAATATTTTAGTCTTCCTCTGTGAAATTAACTACTTACAGAATAAACCCAGAAACCAATATTATATACCTCCATGTCTAGCTGAGGGTAGCTATAAGAGAAAAAAAAAAATTCAATGCAATGCTGAAAAATATCAATGTGTGTGTAGGTTTGTATTACTCAAAATATCATTTCACTGCTCAAGGAAAAATACCAAAGTGATGTTTTAAATTTCAATCTTCACATAGGCTCCCTTATTGCTACACATTCATATACAAGCCTTATTCAAGCGCTAAACTATTCAAATATTAAGGATTTAATTAGCTATAAGATGGAAAGTTGTTGTTTAGACATAATCCATCATCTTTTACATATCTTTATTCACTCCTAACGCTTTAGATAAATTTGTGTAAATGAGAAAGAAATGTGAATCTTTTATGACAAAGAAAATTCTTAAAAAGAGGGGGGAGAGAGCAAAGGGTAGGGGGCAAGAGAATTCTTGAATGTATAGAAAAGTATAACATTTTGATCATTATAACAATGAAACGAATCTTAAGTTTGAAGCATTAATATCATTTACAATATTTATGATCAAGAATGAATGTAAGTAGAGAAACTTTTGCATACCTACAGATGGTACAAAATTCCATGGTTAAGTTGAAGGCTCCCATCAAGAACAAGATCCAAATATCCATGTATCTATCTCAATCGAGCCTCTAAACCCTTTAGAGCTATCAATTTTTCCACTAACCTGTTATGCACAAAAGTAAAATTTTAGAGTTATGTCACCACTAAAAACAAAAGAAACAAATCTTTGAAACCAAATCCACACACAACACAATGTGGTATTCATACAAAGCCATACAAACAAACTAAACTCAGAACATTGGAATGGAAACAACTTCAAATTATGATGCAAAGCATAGATTCAAGGTATAAAGAATTATTTTTCTGCCACCATAGTGAAAAGTTAGCAATTTATTTCATCTTTGCATATTGGTTTGATGCTTCAAACAAAGCATTTCTTATATTGAAAAGTGCATTACCTTATTGAGCTTCTCTTTGTTTCGAGAGTAGTTTAATATTCTCTACTTAAGAGGACCAACCACATAATGGTGGAACCTCATTTGGCCCCTCCCCCCCCCTCACATCACTCTCAATTCCCCATACCCAATCATATAACATTAATCATTCATCATCCATTAATAACATATAACATTCATTCATTCATCCATCAATAACATATAACATTCATTCATTCATCCATTAATAACATATAACATTCATTCATCCATTAATAACATGTAGCATTCATTCATTAACATATAACATTCATTAATTAACATATTCACATTCATTCATTAACACATAATATTCATTCTTTTAGTTTTTACATATTATCAAAAATATGGTTGTCATGATATGATTACAATCACTTTTTTTTCTTTTTTCTTTTTTAAAGCTACAAAAATCTGAAGTGGAGTATCATTTTCTAAATCAATATCTGTCACCCCTTTAGTTGTTTTTCCCTCTGCTCATGATCTTAATGTACGCCTAGTTGTTTTCTCATGACGTGGATGCCATTGCAAGGGGGGTCTGCTGCAATAAGAAAGAAATGTTAAACTGATATATTTTATTATTATTGTTACAAGTATTTCATTAATTAAAAGAACATTAGAGTGGTTCTCTTTACCTGATGAGTCCACATCATGTTCCTGAACTTTTGTTATAGACTCATGCTCAACATGCTAAACACCCTCTAAATCCTGATCTGTAGTTGAAACACGAAAGGTTACATTAATTAATACACCAATTGAAATTAAATATGTTTAAGAGAACATGAGAGTGGTCCTCTTTACTCAATAGGGCCAAATCATGTTCCTGATCTTCTCTAGCCTGATCATGCTCAACACGTTGAACATGCTCTACATGATCTAGAGTTGAAACATGAAAGGTTACATTAATTAATACACCAATTGCAATTAAATATGTTTAAAAGAATTTTAGAGTGGTCCTCTTTACCTGATGGGGCCACATCATGTTTCTAATCTTCTCTAGCCTGATCATGCTCTACATGCTCTAAAGTACCGGGATGTAGGCCATGACCTTCATTTGTAGGTTGTGTTTCACCCTCACCAGGCTGCATTCCAATGTCATGTGTAGTATTATCATTGCTTGAATGTTAAAAAAAAATAGGCATGTAATTAATTTATGGTGGAAATTAATATTGAATAGATTGCACAAGTATTCAATTTTAAATAAACTTTATTGAGTTTATTTACCTATGTTTCAGATGTAGTGGAAGGTTGTGTTTTCCCAGTCAAGACTCTTAGGCGTTCAACCATGGCTCCATAGCCTTGCTGGAAGGCAATCTTCAGGTCATCTTCTATGGGAACTCTGTTGAATTCAAACCCCTACATTTTTGCATGTAAGATCATGAATTTTGCTTCTATGGTGTGATAAAACTAGAATTGTTTTCAATTTATTATTTGGATACTATATTTAATTTATTGATACTTACAATTTGTGTGACAATTTCATATAACCAGCAGAGCCAAGTTTGTGCTGCCCCTATTTTTCTAGTCTTGCCTTTGTTGTCTTCGATGTGTCAGACAGCCTATGAAAAGTTTGAAATATGTTAGATTATTTAAAAAGAAAGAATAATTAGTATATAATTACATTGTTGATAGTATCATATACCTTCCTTGGCACGGTGGTGTCTTTCCTTTTTTCTTTTCAGCCTTCTCCTTTCCATTCAACACCGGGTCCTTCCACTCCCTCTCTGGAATCATGGGGGGACGGTCATACTTTTTGTTCTTCTCTAGATGTGACTTATATTGGTCCCTCACATACTTTAGATAGGTACCAGCTTTCTTAAGGACCTTGGTTTTGTTAAATTTTTTATCACCGAATAGCACAACTAAACGGTTAATAAGCTCATCTTTTAAATCTTGATTTTGGGCATTCCACCATGTATGTATGGTGGGCCTAAAGAGCTCCAATGTAATATCACTTAAATTTTTATAAAAAAACATCATTTCCTGCAAAATGATCATGGGATCAATAAGTAAATTTCAATTGGATTATATATAATAATAATTAAAACATTTTAAAGTACATGGGACCTTCTTTATCTTTATGGGAATGAAATCCCCAATCACCACAAATGTGATTGGAAAAGTTCATGTACTAGTAATACGGGAAGATCCAGGAAATGTTGCTAAAATATCACCAGTACTAGTTGCCTTTGCATCCCCAGGTACATTTCCCGACACATGTTCTGGCATGTGTTCACCTCCAAAGGGTGCACTAATGGATGCCTGCATAGTATGTGTTGCCAAAATTTTAGACGATAATATAGTCATGGATGATGGGGTTAGATGATGTGATGTATGCACAGGAAGATCAAGATGGACACTTGTACCAACCCCTACTCCTTAGGCAACACTTGTAGTACCATGATCATGGCCAGGAGCATCATGAGGATGGAAAAAATCTTGTAAAAACACATATTTTAGTTCATGACATAACAGAGTACAAAATATAAAACCATGAATGAACTTATGTTATAATTAAATACCTCATGACAACTTACTTGCAAGTTTTGTGATCTCTCAGACAATATTTTAACCCTCTCTCTTATCTCATATGTTTTACGCACAATGAATAACAACTTAAGGATTTCTTCATTGCATTTTTTTTGGGTCTTCCTTATCATATTGAGAGGGCTTGTTGAATAAGCAATGTCATCATAACATAATATTGACTACACCTCCCTATCGATGCCCTCGTCTTCTTTTGTGCCTTTCTTCGATCAGTCGACTGCAACAAGAATATTAAAAACATTATCAAAATTAACCTAATAGAATTATCAAAACAACATAATAATAAAAAAATTTGCTCGTATCTAATTTGTACAATTACAATGAGGTAAACATATCGGGTAGAAGCATCACGTGAAGATAAATTATGATCTATGCTCTGGGCTGGAGCCTTCTTCATATGATCAATGTCCCGCTGTGACAAAAATTAAATATAAAAAAACATTACCGAAATGAAACCAATAGACTTATGAAAAGAAACATAAGAATAAAATGGTATATTGGAGTTATTAATTGGAGGTTGGGTAAAATGGTACACAGTATGTACCACCCCCATAGTAACTAATTTTGTAACTAAGCAATTCAAATTGTAATTGATTAGCAACTCTTCTACTACAATTATTGATTTTATCCCACATACGAATACACGGTTTATCTTGTGTGCCTCGAATATGCAATTGGGTTGCTTAGTTGTTGACCCAGGCCATGTATTATTTATAAACCCTACAATATTCCCTGATGCTTTTGGCCTTCCATTAATGTACATAGCCACTCCTTTATTTTGATCCTTATCTTTTAGCTGTATATAATTTGATGACAATGCATACCTACGCATACTCTGTGCATATCGAACCAGTTGCATCCAATCTTTGTAACTTTAATAGGGTCTGACATACTCCATCAATTCAGTAACTTTTTCATAACATACATTTATGTTGTCCATGCAAAATAGGCCCAAACCATGTAATGATGACGGTGCTATGTGATATATCCTCTCATTGACACAAAAATCAGTGCTTATTGGAGGAAGTTCTTTGGGTACCCATTGTTTCCGTAGATGTTTGCACCTCAAGGGAACCTCAACGTCGCCTATGCTCTCATCATCATAAGAACATGACCCCCCTTCAATAAGAATTTTTTTTATGCATTTACATAATTTTCTTCTAATCTTTTGACCTCTAGTTGCTCTCCCTCTTTTAGACATACTACATGTCTCGCTTTCCTCTTCTCTTCCTGAATTTCTCTCACTTGAGGAAGATAGATCTAACAAATACCTATTTGGTGGTACCTACACTCATAAGGATTTTGGATGAATTTCTTTCATGGTGATGTGATCCTAAGGTGACATTATGATTAATCTATCATTTCATCTTTAGAATTTCACAAGTTATAAGGTAATCAAGTCTTGATAGATTGCAAGTTATTGTTACTACCGTCCAAATGTGTCCATCACAAATCAAATCTACTTAACGCTTTAATTCCCAAACTTTGTAACAAGTGTTAAATGTGACTATGGTCCACCAGTTACACAACCAAGGCCTCAAATGTATTTTGTAATTGTAATCAAAGGATGTTTTCTCTTCATTCAAGTAAATAAACTTGAAGAGAAACACCACCAAATGGTTTATTGGACACCTACATGACTAAAAATAGCAGAAAATTTATATTTAATTTTCATATGTCTAAGTGGTTAACGGGGAGGGAGCATGTACTAGGCCTAGTTAAGTCATCATAAGTTTATGCTTTGGCAATAATTTTTTTTTAAGTCATCTTAAATCTTCCTATGTCTAATTGCTAGGAGACTTTTGGTATGTTTTAAGGTAGGAAGATTGATGAAAGATACCAAAGAGCCTTTCTCCATGCTATCCAGGTACACATAGCAACGGTCTTCTCTTATATGGTTGGACATGATTTAAAGAACTTAGCTAGGAATTATTCATTTAACCTAAGGTTTTCTCATAATTCCATCATTGGAAAAGTATGATCAAATTCTTCTATTATGAAGAATTGGTCTATGTGCCTCTAGTAATCACTATAAATGTTTGTAAGGATAAAATGACTAATTGCATCGTAGGAGAGAATCAACTTTGAGTTCTTCAAAGATTATATTCCTCTATTCATTATTTTTAAGGGTTGTGTGTGGAGGAGGTTATCACTACCAAGAAGGGAGGAGACCTTTCCTTGTATTCTTTTATAATTTTCATTATTCTTATTTATTTTACACTTACATTTATAAATACACATACATATGCATTTATATGTGTTGAAGAATTTAGAATTTCAATTACATTAATTTATGGATATGTTGTATCTTTAACACTACAAAACCATATGCTCTTTGCATTTACACTTGCATTTAGAAATACACATTTGTATACATAGATATAGATTTCTTTAATGATTTGTTGCATTTATTGTTCTAGGAGAGCATCCAGTAATTGAATTTACATTTACATTTAAAAATACATATACATACATACATATATATGTGTGTGTGTGTATCATTTATATTTAGTGTTCAGAAACAACCCATTAAGTTTGCATATGGATAAAAGTTCATAAAATCAGATCTCCCATACATGTTTTGTTGCAACCTAGGCTTGAACCTCTCATTTCACATGCTTTTCTTCACAAAACCATTGAGGAAAACAACTATACTTTCTTTATTTTTCATCCTATGCCCTATTCATGCATCCTACAATTACAAAAGTATCCATGGGGCCTCTTACACAAGCTACAGTAATCACAAAAAGTGTAAGAGCCCCTTTATATCATGTTTGGACTACAAAACCATCAAAAATAAGGTAACTTAGATTATGATATTTTGGTGAGCTATATGGAAAAAATCATTAGCACAGCTCATTCTTGGAGTCTTTTGAAAGAGAAGCGAATCAGGTGGTAGTTAAGTACAAACCTTATAGTGTCAAGGTGAATGAGGTGATCAATTTTGATTGGCCAACTAATGAAAAGTACTAAAAATGGGTAAATGTATATTTAACTGAGGAAGAGTGAAAAGGAGTAGGCTGCTAACAGTTGACAAATCAGCTGGTGCATTTATAACAGATTCTGATTTATTTTTTTGGTGATAGTCTAGGCACGCAATTCTTGAAGTTTTTTGTTACTACATCAACCATTCTCAGTGAGCACGATGAGAAAGATTATTCTCTGGGGAGATTGTTGTCGTAAATTTTTTTTGGAATATCAAAAGGCAGTCCAATTGGCTAGTGACACATGTGCTTTCTGGCTCGATGCTTGTTTTCTCTTTCTTTTACTATAAGAAGGATTTCAAGGCAAATTGCAGAGAAAGTTAGATATTTTTGGTCGAGTCTAGACGAAGTTGTAGAGCAAATTGTAAAGTCTAATGGTTTTAGGGAAAATGCAATTTAGGTTTTGAGTCATTTTGTAGTAGGTTTTGAATTCATGGGGATTTGATGTTTTATGATAGTACTGGCATTTGAATTGATATGATTAATTCGAACTCATGTCTCTCCATTGTACAAGTATATCGAATTTTGAATAAAATGATCAAGGGTTGTTTAGTTCATCTCCTTTGTTGGTGGTGTGTATGATTCTTGTTTTAGGTTTAATTCAAGGAATTAATTAAAATGCTTGAATGGGATTATAGGTGGATATGTTCTGTATAAGGATTTGATAAGTAGTATTGGGTTAGAATACATATTGATGAGATTGTAAAGCAATGTTATCAAGGATCTTATTTGTTATGTGTTAAATTTGTCATAAACCCTTAGATGCTTATAAATTTGACTCCTCCAAAAGATATATGGCACTAACCTAACTTGTACTTATTCGTATGGTTCAGTATTTGTTTGCCTTTACTTAGATCTTGCTAAAAATTGCAAATCAATGACCATCTTATACTGTGAAATGTTGTTGTAGTTATCTCATGCTCCAAATAGTTGATATTATTGATAAACAACCAATTCTATTCAGTATTATCCTATTATGTTGAGCTATTAAATGAGATTATCTATTGTTGTTAAGGTTGTTTATGATGATGATGTAGAGGTTGTAAACACATTAAGGGATCACCCTCCCGGGTCTTGTAGAGCCCAAAGTGTAGGAGGTCTTTCAAATCCTCGTCAGTTGGTCCAGGTCCTTCGAGTTGTCCTTTATTGGAATTGGAAATTCCATAGGTAGTGTGATAGGTCGAATATATGCGTTAGAAAATGAGCAGCAAACTAAAGAGTGCAAATAAACACCAAAACAACCTACACCTCAAGATTAGCCTAAGTTGGAATCAACACAAGATAAAAACAACAAATGGAACTTTATACCTTGTGTCGAATCGATCCTTTGGTTGGCCCTTCGATATTTGATGTGTATGCTCCTTGGATGGCAAGATATGCAAACTAGATGATGATGTGAGGATGGATGGAAATGGATGAAAGCATGAAAATGGCTAAGTGTAGATTGAGAAATAAAATTGCAAGAGTTTGGCTAGCAAAATGATCTCCCCTCAAAATGAGAGAAAAGAGGGGGTATTTATAAGAATTTTGAGAATTCCTAGAAGAGATGGATGGCCAAAGATTGAGCCACCAAATATCAAGATGTAGGGCTAAGGTGAGTTAAGAACTCACAAGCCCTCACATCTTGACATGTGGCATGGGGAGAGGCCTAGGTGGAGATGAGGTGGAAGAATAGTACATGACATGGAGGGGGGTACAAAGTACCTTGGGATTGGACAAGATCTCCTCATAAAGGAGGTCCTTGTCCCCATGTGGGTGAGAGGACATGTGAGGAATTAAAAATTCCTCAAATATTCTCATGGGGAGATGGGAAAGAATAAATAATAAAGAGAGGACATGTGGGAAGAAGTGAAGGAATTAAAAATTCCTTTTGAGTGCATTGGGGGATTAAAAGTGAATTAAAAATTCACATGGGGAAGTGGAGTGCCTTGCCCAAAAGGAGAAATCCTTTAATAAGGTTGACTTAAAGACACATACCATAAATGGGAAGGGGATTAGGTTAGACTAACCAAATGATTAAGGTTGTGCAAGTACTTAGTTAGATGGACTAATGACTTATTAGAAGCAAGTGGGAGATTATGGAGGATGTGACCCTAATGATGATTAGGGGTGTGCATATGTTAACCATAGTTAATTAGAGGAAGATGAAGAAGTTAAGATGGATTAGAGACCAACTTGCAAAAGTTGGAGGATGTGACAATGAGAGAGAAAAGAGGAATTAAAAAATGAATTTTAATTCCAAAAGGGGAATATGACTAAATTAAATAAAATGGTGTATTTATTTAATTTAGGGGAGGAAGAGGGGTAAAGTATTTATTAAATTAAATACTTTATGAACCCTATGTAAGATGCAAGGTATTAATTAAACAAATAATTTAATTAATATTAACAAAAGGGATAAGCAACTGGATGAATAAGGAGACGTCTTTGATCATATGGAAGTGGTCAAATTAGATGTCTACAGGTAGATTAGAAGATCAACCTTCTTACAATAAAAACAACCAACACGTTGCATATGTTTGTGGTGGAGGTATTAAAAAAGAATTTTATGCCTCTATTTCCATTCATTAGATCTACCTTAGCCTAGCATATACATGGGATAAGTCTACAATTGCTTCAGACTCATGCGATGAAGGTTATGTGTGATGAAATCCTAGACCTCAACCAAGATGTGGGTAGATTATGGGAGTTTTTCCAAGACTTGAGGTTGATCAATAAAAATGTGAAAGACTAGGATTTTTTTTTTTGTCTTATCTTATACCATTTTACAAGAATGGAGGTGTCAATGTACGAGAAAATATTTGGAAACTAGGCATGAAAATTGAAGGTTAAAGAGAATGGGGGTGCCAAACTTACAGTACTCATTGACCCTTGGTTGTCAATTTTCCTTGAGTTCCCTCAACCTCGTCCTTGGCACTGGTATTGACCTTGTTTTCACTCCTCCAAACTCTTCCTCGGCGTTGATATTGACCTTGTTTTCACTCCTCCAAAATCTTCGTCAGCACTGGTATTGACCTTGTTTTAACTCCAAACTCTTCCTTGGGGCTGGTATTGATCTTGTTTTCACTCCTCCAAACTCTTCCTCGGCACTGATATTGACCTTGTTTTCACTCCTCCAAACTCTTTTTCGGTGTTGGTATTGACCTTGTTTTAACTCCAAACTCTTCCTCGGCATTGGCATTGAGCTTGTTTTCACTACTCCAAACTCTTCCTCGGTGTTGGCATTGACCTTGTTTTCACCTCTCCAAACTCTTCCTCAGCGCTGGCATTGACCTTGTTTTCACTACACCAAACTCTTCCTCGGCGTTGGCATTGACCTTGTTTTCACTACTCCAAACTCTTCTTTGGCACTGGTATTGACCTTTCACTTCTCCAATTTGATGAGCTACAACCTGGTTTATTTAGGTTTTACAGTATGTTAATTAAATTGAAAATTTTGGAGCCATTTAGCTAGGTTTTAATATTCTACAATATAGTTAAGTATATATTAGCTATATTTTACATAATAAATAATATAATTATTCAACTTATTATAATTATATATCATATTCTTTAACAAAATTATTAAATACGTATAAAATTATTATAATTAATAATTAATAATAAATATATTTTTATATAATACGAAATATAATTAATATAATATATATTTAATATAATAGTAATATATATTAATATGAGAGAGAGAAACTAAATTTTGATTGGTTGTTTCATGTCAACAATCCAAGGATGGCATGTGTCCTTAGGGAGTTATGCTCAAGGTAGCATGCCATTTGATTAAAGATATGATAATTCTCCTTTAAGACCTCTTCAATGTACCCATTGCACACTTAAGGAGACAAAGATAAATATAGGGAAGAAAATATAGAGAGAGAGGGAGATAATGACAAACATAAAAATAGAAAGGGAGACAAAGAGATAGAGAGGGGTAGAGAGATAAAGAGATAAGGATGAATAGATAGAGATATAGGGAGGGTGATTGATATATCTCTCCCTGTCGCTCTCTATATCTCTATATCTCCCACTATCTATGTCACTCCCTCTTCCCCTCTATCTATTGAGCTATCTCTCCCTCTCCCCATTCTCTCTCATTCACTCCATCTCTCCCTCCATCTCTCCTACTCTATATCTCTATCTCTATTTCTCTTTTTATCTCCCTCTCACTGCTCTCTCTATCTCTTTCTATCTATATCCCTTTCTCTCCCTCCCCCTCTCTATCTCTCACCATCTCTCCCTCCCTATCTCCCCTATCCATTGACTCTCTATCTCCACCTCTCTTCCTTTCTCTTACCATATATCTCCATCTCTCTTTCTCTTCCCATATATCTCTATCTCTCTCTCTTTCTCTCCCCATATATTAAATAAGAAGCCATGCAAGCATACAATAGTATATGTTGGTAAAAATATAACAGTGTTTTATTAAACTATAAGTAACACTTATCTTTCTAATGTCAAGCCTTCTTATAAAAATAGTGTTTTATTAAACTATAAGTAGATTATTGTCACCACTCTTCATTCAATATGAAATGCCAAATGTAGCAATTGTTTTGTTGCTTTTTTCAAGTTTCATTAACCAAGTTATTTACTGGGTTGAATAAAGTTGTGTTATGAACCTTCATCTCTTTAAAATAATTAGCAAATATTAGTTAGATTAGGAAGGGGAGAAAACCAAACTCCTTCAAAACATGGGTAGTTGTGGGTTTGTTGGTTTTCTTTGTATACTGTATACTTAGTTCCTCTAGGATAAATAAGTCACTTTAGATCATTTTCTTAGTTGTGTATCCTAACTAATATAGAGTAATCTTTTTCATTTTAATTGACTACTACATAATAGTTTATGTGTTGAAAGAATTGTTTCCATTCTTTGTAGTTTTTACAGTGGAATACAAATCATATTTAATTTCATGCCAATATACTTCTTTCATAAAGATATTTGTTTGAAATAAGTGCTTCATAACCCATCTAATCAAATCATAATTGACCTATCAAAAAGGTAATAGTAATTTTCTAAAGAAAAGAACACTTGACCCAATCATAGGTGTATGGCCTTCGAAGAAAAGAGTGATCCACCTTAGCAATAACAACTACCTAATTTAGACCTGGGTATGTTTAGGATCATAATGGGCCAAAAAGTGGCAACATGAAAAAAGTAGCATTTTGAACTCGCCAAAAAACGCGAAAATCCTGAGTTGACCTTTTGTTTGGGTTTGGTATCAGTACATTGCTCCATAGCAATTCCCAATCCAAAGTAATACAAATTGGATATCTGATTCTTTTTTGATATCCAATTTGTGTCTAATTTCTAATTTGAAAAACATTTTAAAA
>VDFB02105785.1:580638138-580727203 GCA_007258455.2 Sequoia sempervirens
GAGAGAGATAGAGGGAGTGAGAGAGAGAGACACCTGAGAGGGAGAGACTTGAGAGAGAGAGAGGGTAGAGGGTTTAAGGGTTTGGGGTTTAAGGGTTAAGGGTTAATGGTTTAGGGTTATGGGTAGTGATGGAACTTCAAATTTTTATTCTTTATGTTCTATTTTATCCTACCTTGTGTCTCTGGTCATCTATGGTGTTTGGGAAAATCCTAATGTTGGGTTCTTACCTTTGTCTTCATGTAAAACCCTAGTGTTCATCTTACACCTTGGATGGGATCTATTTGGCCATTCCTTTTTTGGGAAGGCTTTAAAATGATTTAAGCCTCATCGCTTCGTCTAGGCTGGGACCCCTTCTTTTTTATCATTTTATTTCCTTTTCCTGACTTTATTTTTCCTAAGTCTTTTGTTGGTCCCGTGTTCCCTTGTTAAAACAACTTATGTCATTATTTTTCATCAGCCTAGTGATGTCCCCTTATTCCTTTAGGGGTGAGGGCCCGGTAGTCGTGCAGGCTAACTTTCTTAGAATGTAGCAATTGACTAGAATATCGTAGAACCTTTGTTTTTTTTTTTAAATGTAGACTGGTCTCTTATTTATCTATACCTAAGGTTTGGAGGCATGACTCATCATGCAACTCGCCAAATCGGTAGATCTTTTGAGAAGTGTCTAAAATTTAACTTTTTAAAGGTTAACTTAATCATGGAACCCCTAATAGTTGAACCAAAAAAATATCATTTGTTGCTTGTAGAATATGATATTTTTATTTAAATTAAAATTAATATACAACCTAAGTGGACCAAATACTTATTGATAACCACAAATATTTGATATCTCTACCTTTTATATTCAACACATATGGACTAATAGTTGAACACAAAAAATCTATTTGTTGTTATAAAAAAAACACATAATTATTTAAAATACAACTTATATTGAACAAAAATGGACCAATAGTTGAACAATAAAACTTTTTGAAAATCCTTCACATTTAATAGGAAAATACATGTTATTTATTGTGCTCACCTTTTATATTTTTGATAGGAAAAACTATTAATATAAAATTATCCAATGTTTGTACATTGCTACCCCAATTGTTGTACACATAAGAACAATATTTTTTCACTATGATAACAATACTTGTTTAAATGAGTGTCTTATTTTATTAAATGAGCATTTTATTTTTTAAATGATATACTTAAAGTGGAGAGTTGTGATATTTTATTTGAAAAGAAAAAATAATTATTTCACTTCTTCATGAATTTATTTATGTTTTTTTCATATAACATTTAAAGGTTCTCATGTGTTCAAGTATGGGTCCATTTTTATCAACATTTGGACTGTTTATTTACAATATATAGTATAAATATGTGGTAAGACTGGGTATTATCATCACGATTGAGTGTGTGACTATTGGACCCCACACAACTACTGGGCCCTCTCCCCTAATAAATGTTTTTATTTTGTAGAGGGACAAGTTTTCATGGCCATAGATTAATCATCATGTGATCTCAGCCGTTCCCCGCCATCCCACGATGACCCCACCACACTGTCTTTGTTGATCATGATATCATGAGCGAGCACCACGGGTCTCATCCGGTGAAGTTGAAGGAATGATAAATACTTTATGCATCTTTAATACATTATGTCATGGGTTACTAAAGCAGTTATAAGATGCACATGTTTCAAATCAATGGAGGTGTTATAATCTTGATAGAAAGGTGCTCGATGCTTAATAACAAGGTTGGTGAGTATGTTGAAGGAATAGGATTTTTGGTGGTTGACATCCATGATTTCTCGCCATCATGTGATCAAAATTTGTGAGGTCTTTATTGATTGTGATATCATGGGAGGGCACCATGTGGATCTCCTTAGCAATGAGTAGTATGGTGGGGCAATGGCTACCTAGCCTACAAAAAGGCATGGGAATTCGCATGGCTTATGTCTTCCGCACTTTCGTTAAGGAGAGAGATAGAGGGAGTGAGTGAGTGATCCTTTTACATATTATTCTTTTATTTTTCCTCAGTTAAATATTTAGTTACCCATTTACCGTTAGCAAAAATGACCCAAGAATTTAATAGAATGGATGATAAAATCATCCAAAAAATGTCTCGTCTACCAGCAAAGCTCACTCATGCACTGCACGAATGACTCCAACCATATTTGATGTAGATTTAAATTTTAGTCGTTGATCCTTCACTTAGATCAAATCATCAAATGACTGTCTTCAAAACAAGCTGACACAATCACCAACGTGGCAATAAGGGGCCCATGATACCATACGTTTCCAAGGAAGTCCACGTGGTGGTTGCCCACAATATCGCAATCAGTAAAGATCATGCAACTTTGGATCACGTGATGGCGGGAAACTGTATATCTTGAGCATTCATGATCTTGTTCCTTCAACACAGTTGCTAGCCTTATTATTAACTGTCGAGTAGCTTTTTCATCAAGATTATAAGATATTCGCTGATTTAAAACATGTGCACCTCAAGAACACTTTAGTAACCCACCTTTTAATGTATTAAGGCCGGATTAATTTACCACAGTATTTCCTTCATTCCTTTGACTTCATCAAATGAGACATGTGGAACCTACCCGTGATATCATGATCAGTTAAAACCTTGCAACTTTCGATCAGGCGATGGCATGCAACCATTAAGATCTGATGACAATTGATCATCAGTCAACCAAAATTATCACATTTGGCCTCACCAGATAGGACATGTGGCACCTATTCATGATATCACAATCAACCAAAGGAGTGTGGTGGGGTCATCGCAGGATGGTAGGGAGCTACTGAGATCAAACAATAGTTGATCAACGGTCACGCAAACTTCATCCTTCTAAAAAACAAAACATTTATTAAAAGGACAAGGGCACATCACTAGGTGGATGGTAAACAATGACATAAGTTGTTTTTAAATGATGAAACACGAGACCAACCAAGACTTAGGAAAATAAAACCCTACAAAGGAAATAAAATATTAAAACAAAGGGACTTAGCCTAGATGGAATGATAGGACATAGTTTATTTTAAAACCCCTCAAAAAGTAACATCAAAATAGATCCCAACCAAGGCGTAAAATAAACACAAGGGTTTTATATGAAAATAAAGCTAAAACCACCAACCCAAGGAAATTTCTAACACCATGAAAGACCAGTAACACCAGGCAAGGTAGGAAGGGAACATAAGGAACAAAAATATAAAGTTCCATTAGAGGGGAGAGAGATAGAGGGAGTGAGTGAGAGAGAGAGACCTAAGAAAGGGAGAGGGGGTAGGAGGGAGAGTCTTAAAAGAGAGAAAGGGAGGGAGTGGGAGAGAGATATAGGGTAGAGGATTTAAGGATTTAAGGGTTAAGAGTAGAGAGCTAAGGGTAGAGTGGAGAGACTTAGGAGTGAGAGATAGAGAGAGGGGGAGGGAGGGAGTGTTGGGAGAGAGATAGAGGAGAGAGGGTTTAATGGTTTAGATTTTAAGGGTTAAGGGTTTAAGGTTTCGGGTTAAGGGTAGAGGGGAGAGAGATAGAGAGAGTGAGTGAGAGAGAGAGACCTAAGAGAGGGAGAGGGGTTAGGAGGGAGAGACTTAAGAGAGAGAGAGAGAGAGAGAGAGGCAGAGGGAGAGGGTAGAGGGTTTAAGGGTTTGGGGTTTAAGGGTTAAGGGTTTAGGTTTAGGGTTTAGGGTTTAGGGTTAAGGGGAGATAGATTGAGGGAGTGAGTGAGTGAGATATCTAAGAGAGGGAGAGGGGGTAGGATATTGAAGATACTTGAGAGAGAGAGAGATGGAGGGAGTGGGAGAGAGATAGAGGGAGTGAGTGAGTGAGAGAAATACCTAAGAGAGGGAGAAGGGGTATTTTGTATGTATTAATAAATAATATATAAATGCTAGTAGCATTTGCAACACAACATGAAAGACAAGATTAGAATTACTTTTAGTTATATAATTAAGGTTAGGGTTAGATATATATTTAGTTAGGGTTGGGGTTAAAAATAGTGTCAGTGTTAGTTTTACAATTAAGTTAGGGTGAGTTAGAGTGAGAATTATTTTTGAGATTGAATCATAACCCTAATCTAACCTTAACCATAAACCTAATTGAACCCTAACCCTATTTGTAATTGAACTTTAACTCTAACCCCAACCCTAACCCTATCATTGAACCCAAGCTTTATCCTAGAACCCCAACTCTAATTAAATGGTAAAACTAACCTAACCTTAACCCTAATGCTAATCCCAACCCTAAGTCTATATATAATTATAATCCTAACCCTTCTCATTATAACCCTAATTATAATCTTAATTATAATTCTAACCCTAACCATAATTTTAATGCTATTTATAATCCTTAGTTTAACACTAACCATAGTTCTCATGACAACCTTAACTCTAATTATAACCCTAATCAAACCCCAACCTTAACCTTAACCCTAACCTTGAGATTAATTAAACCCTAACCTTAACCTTAAGCATGAGCTTAATTAAATCAAGATCCTAGCTCTAACCCCAAACTCATATATGTGAGATAATTATAATTTACCAAAACCCTAACCATAATTGAATCATAACCCTAATTGAAATATAATCCTACCTTTAATTGAACCCTAACCCTAATTGAATTGTAATTTTAACCCTAAGGCTAATTGAACCCTATTTTTAACTCTAAGAATAATTAAACACTATTTCTAACCCTAACCCTAAGCCCCTCTAAATCCTAGCCCTAATTGAACCCTAACCCCAATTGAATCATATTTAAACCCTAACCCTTAATGAGAACTAACCCTAATTAAACCCTAACACAATTGAACTATAATTCTAACCCTAATTTAATACTAACACTAACCCTAATCCTAATAACATATTATTAGGGTTATATTTATTAATGTCTTCATATTAGTTTATAAAATCAACATTAATTATAAATATTTTAAAATAAATTAAGTATTTCAATCTAAAATTTTAATATTTGACATTACAAATAAAATTAAACTAAATTCTACTTTTTAAAATCCATAAAATATTTATTATCTATTTAGTTTTACTAATTATCTAATACAATTAAATTAAATTAAATTAAATATTCATTTTAAATTAAAATTAAACAATTATTAATTAGAATTTTAGAATAAATTAAGAAATAAAATCTATATAAAATCAACTTTTCTATTTTTTTTATTTGTGTCCAAATCATTTCATTTTCTAAAATTATACTAAATTCTAGAAATCATAATTAAACACAAAACTTTATTTTATTCTAATCCTAACCCTAGTTAAACCCTAACCCTATTTGGACTCTAACCCTTACCCTAATTGAACACTAAATCTAATTGTAATTGACCACTAATCATAATTGAATTCTACCCCTAACCCTAACCCTAACTCTAACTAAATCCTAAACCTAACTCTAATCAAACCCTAACCCAAATCTACTTTATTCATAATCCCAAACCTAACCCAAACCCTAATTGAACTTTAAAACTAACCTGAATTAAGTATTAACCCTAATTGAACATTTATTGAATAGTAGTCCTAATTGTACCATAACCCTAACTTTGAACTACAGTTGAACTATAATCCTAACCCTAACACTAATTCTTATCCTAATTGAACCTTAACCCCAACCCTAACCTTATCCTTGACCCTATTTGAACTCTTATTGAATTCATAACCTTAATTAAACCCCAACCTCATCCTCAATCATAACCCAAATTGAACATTAATTGAATCCTAAACCTAACCCTAAGTGAACACTAATCCTAATTGAACTCTAACTTTTTAGTTGAAAATATTAAAGTGCCTTAGATTTTCCCATTCATCGTCATTTATCATTCAATTCCTAATAGAACTCCAAAAATTTATACTTTTATAATGTTTTAATAAACACCTAATATTAATGGTTTAGAGTTTAAGGGTTAAGGTTTTAAGGGTTTAGAGTTTAAGGGTTAAGGGTTTAAGGTTTAGGGTTAAGGGTAGAGGGGAGAAAGATATAGAGAGTGAGAGAGAGAGAGAGACCTAAGAGAGGGAGAGGGAGTAGGAGGGAGAGACTTGAGAGAGAGAGAGGGTAGAGAGTAGAGGGTAGAGGGTTGAAGGTAGAGGGTTAAGGGTAGAGGGGAGGAGATAAGAGTGAGTGAGAGAGAGAGACAGAAGGGGAAGGGTGAGACTTGAGAGAGAGAGGTAAAGAGGGAGGGAGTGGGAGAGAGATATGGGGTAGAGGGTTTAAGGGTTTAGAGTTTAAGAGTTAAGGGTTTAAGGTTTATGGTTAAGGGTTTAGGGTTTAGTTTTTAAGGGTAGAGGGGAGACAAATAGAGGGAGTGAGTGAGAGATAGATAAATACCTAAGAGAGGGAGAGGGTAGAGGGTTTAAGGGTTTGGAGTTTAAAGGTTAAGGGTTATGGGTAGAGGGGAGAGAGATAGAGAGATTCAGTAAAAGACAAAACCCTAACCTTAGGATTTTCCCAATACCATAAAAGACTAGTAACATAAGACAGGACAAGAAAGGGACATAAGACATGATAGGAAAGGATAGATTCAAAAGATGCAACATACTGTGTTGATATGTCCTTCAATATTCTTAAGAAGATCCATGATCTGTTTATAAAGGAAGTGACTTCATGGATGCATAAAGTTCAATTATGCATCTTTTAAACAATGAGGAAGAATTTCAAGTTTTTTTCAAGCCCCTCTCACCATAACCCTATTGGATAGTCACACATCACATAGGAAGGTGAGTTGTTAGGTCACCCACATATGTGATAGGTGGTTGTCCAATAAAGATAAAATGAGGATACTATGTGTATTTATTATACATAACAAAAGAAGAGCAATGGTTGAATCAAGGTCATGATACAAGTAAAAGGACAACACCTTTGAGATAGCTACAAAAGGAAAAGGGGATTGATATTATGCATTCATGGGTGTACTGGTGAAAGTGAATGAAATAGGTAAAGGTCATTGTCATTGATAATGACAACTAAAAATGCATGCTACAATGGTCTCATGAAGGACAACAACAAAAACAAAATCTAAAGTTGCACAAGGCTCTATTCAAGGCCTTCACAATGAAACATTAGGTAAACAAGTTTCCAGATAACATTCAATGCATGATGTTTTAAGGAAAGGCATAAAAGGAAAAGATATTCAAGAAACATCAACTCTAGTTGACACAGATAATATTCCTATTAAAAACATGTCATTACAAGAGGTTTATGACAACAATGGAACCCTCATATCATGTGATCAATATACAATTTCTATGCTCATAACCTTTAATGTAGGGGTTTTGGTCATCATGATTGCATACAAGAAACAAAAAGTTACAAATGACAATTAAGCAATTATGATTAAGGAGATGTCTTATTTTGGAAGCCAAGGCCATAGTACAAGTGTATATGAACAACAAATATGAGGTTATGCTACAAGACAACCATGTAGGTTCATGTAGGACAACAAGCATTACAATGGTACAAGTACATATGAACAACAATCAACAATCAACAACAAGTAGTGAAGGAAGCAAAAAAAAATTGTATTTTTACCTTTTCATACCATTGATCATCCATTCCAGCAATAGGCTATAATAGAGAAGGCATATACTTGCACAGGGGTGTTTTAATGAATATATTCAACATAAAAACCATCATAAATCATGGTGCTTCAAGGGAACAAAGCATAGTCATGAATAGGAGCAGTACCATTAAAGGCTATAGGTTTGTCTTCATGTTATCTATGAATTTGAAAAAATAAATCTACACTAGGTGACAACATGACTATAGCCATGAAATGGATTGCAGTGAGATAAATAATATAAATGGTTGTTGCCACTATCTCATTTTCTCTTTGGATAGTCATTACTAAGTCCTAACAAGTGAATAGAAAAGGATAGGTGTCAATAATATACCTTCATTTGACAAGTCCTAGAATTTTGGTGATCTCATTGACCCATTAAGGAATTGCTGAATCATTTCATATCTTTTTGAAAAAATAAAAAGGACTGATGTATCCAATTGTAAGAAGAGAGAAATGTCCAAGGGAGGGGTAGTACCATCATCTTAGGTACCACTGCTGCAAGATGATAAATGACAATCCTTGTGTTTGTATGCATGGAGGTCCTAAAGCATACTTTGGGTAAGGTGCATTCATGGAAACTTCTGGTAAAAGGTTTCCCAAGCATGAGCAAAGATCTAGTGTTCCATCAGGCTATGTTGGAACAATTATACACTAATCCCTCCCCTAGGGTGTTTCCTCACATCAAAACCAATCCCTTCTTCCTATCATTTGTTGACAAGGGAAATTAATTAAAATACTTAAATGGGATTGTAGGTGGATATGTTATGTATAAGGATTTGATAAGTAGTATTGGGTTAGAATACACGTTGATGAGATTGCAATGCAATGCTACCAGGGATCGTATATGTTATTTTTTAAATCTGTCATAAACCTTTGAATACTTATGAATTTGACTCCCACAATGGATATATGGTACTGATCTAAGTTGTATGATTCAGTATTTGTTCATCTTTACCTAGATCTTGCTAAAAATTGCAAATCAATGACCTATTTTATCTTGGGATTGTGTTGTATTTATATCATGCTCCAAATAGCTGATAATGTCAATGAATAGCCAATTCTATTTGATATTATCCTCTTATGTTGATCTATTAAATGATATTATTTGTTATTGTTAATTTTCTTTATGATATTGGTGCAGAGGTTGTAAACACATTAAGGGACCACCCTCCTAGGTCTTGCAGAGCCCAAAGTGCAGGAGGCTTTTCTAAAGTCCTCGTCAATTGGTCTAGGTCCTTCGAGCTGCCCTTGATTGGGATTGGAAATTCCATAGGTAGATTAGAAGACCAACCTGGTTACATTGTAAAATAAAACCAACACTTCCCTCTACCCTTAACCCAAAACCCTAAACCCTTAACCTTTAAACCTTAAACCCTTAAACCATCTACCCTCTACCCTTAACCCCCCATCCCTTTATCTCTCTTCCACTCCCTCCCTCTATCTCTCTCCCTTAACCCTAAACCCTTAAACCATCTACCCTCTACCTTAACCCTCCCTCCCTCTATCTCTCTCCCACTCCCTCCCTCTCTCTCTCATTGAATCCTTTTATCTCTCCCCCTCTACCCATAACCCTAAACCCTTAACCCTTAAACCCTCTACCCACTCTCTCTCTCTCAAGTCTCTCCCTCCTACCTCCTCTCCCTCTCTTAGGTCTCTTTCTCACACTCACTTTCTCTATCTCTCTCCCCTCTACCCTTAACCCTAAACCTTAAACCCTTAACCCTTAAGCTCTAAACCATTAAACCCTCTACCCTCTATATCTCTCCAAGTACTCCCTCCCTCCCCCTCTCTCTCTCTCACTCCTAAGTCTCTGCACTCTACCCTTAGCCCTCTACCCTTAACCATTAAATCCTTAAATCCTCTACCCTCTATCTCTCTCCCAATCCCTCCCCCTCTCTCTCTCAAGACTCCCTCCTACCCCCTCTCCCTCTCCCAGGCCTCTCTCTCTCTCACTCCCTCTATCTCTCTCCCCTCTAATGGAACTTTATATTTTTGCTCCTTATGTTCCATTCCTACCCTGCCTAGTGTTAGTGGTTTTTCATGGTGTCAAAAATTTCCTTGGGGTTGTGGTTTTAGCTTTATTTTCATATAAAACCCTTGTGTTTATTTTACGCCTTGGTTGGGATCTATTTCGATGTTACTTTTTGAGGGGTTTTAAAATGACTTATGTCCTATCGTTCCATCTAGGCTAAGTCCCTTTGTTTTAATATTTTACTTCCTCTATAGGGTTTTATTTTCCTAAGTCTTGGTTGGCCCCATGTTTCATCATTTAAAAACAAATTATGTCGTTGTTTACCATCCACCTAGTGGTGTCCCCTTGTCCTTTTAATAAATGTTTTGTTTCGCAGAAGGATGAAGTTCACGTGATTGTTGATCAACTATTGTTTGATTTTAGCCGCTCCCCACCATCCCATGATGACCCCACCACACTGCTTTGGTTGATCTCAATATCATGGGTGGGTGCCACGTGTCCTATCTGGTGAGGCCAAAGGTGATAAGTTTGGTTGATCGTCGATCAATTTTCATCAAATCTTAACGGTTGCTCGCCATTGCGTGATCGAAAGTTGTAAGGTTTTTACTGATCGTGATATCACGGGTGGGCGCCACGTGTCTCATCTGATGAATCCAAAGGAATGAAGGAAATACTATGATAAATTAATCTGACCTTAATACATTAAAAGGTGCGTTACTAAAGCGTTCTTGAGGTGTGCATGTTTTAAATTAGCAGATATTTTATAATCTTGATGAAAAAGTTGTTCAACGATTAATAATAAGGTCGGCAACTGTGTTGAAGGAACAAGATCACGAATGCTCAAGATCTATGGTTTTCTACCATCACGTGATCCAAAGTTGCAGGATCTTTACTGATTGTGATATCATGGGTGACCACCACGTGGATAGCTAAAATTTAAATCTGCATCAAATATGGTTGGACCCGTTCCTGCAACACACAAGTGAGCTTTAATGGCAGATGAGACATTTGTTGGCATGATTTGATCGAGCTGAAATAAATTCTCCTGTTTTATTTGTATCACAAAGAATTCAAGTACTTTATAGAGTAGTTTCATAGTCGAAAGAAAAGTTGTGAATCTCTGCAACCAGAATTTGGGACTTCTACAAACAAAGCCGTGAGTTAATTTTTGTGCTTCCTAGTCATTCTGCAATTGAATTTGGGAAAATATTTGTTGTGCTTGTCATTGAGCTTGTTGATAAATGTGTTAGGGCTATAGTTTAATTATAGTTTTGAGAAATTGCAGTGTTTTTTTTTGCAATTTCCTATCTTTGGTTAGTCCTAGCTATTTGAAGTGTGAAATTGTAAAAAGACCCTAGTTTGTCCAAGATGGCACCACCAAAGCAACATTCTGGCCAAGTTGACTATTTAAAAAGAAACTTGTACGATGATTACCTAGATCAATTGCCCTGCTAAACAAATGATAGGAAGAAGGGATTGGTTTTAATGCGAGGGAAAATCCTAGGGGAAGGGTTAGTATATAATTTCTCTAACATTACCGATGCTAGGGTTCCTCTCACAGGCTTGGAAATGTTTAGATTATGGTATAGATAGAGTAATTTTCCTCACCCCTTTTCAAATAGCTGGATGTATGATTTGGGAAAGCTGGTGGTCCCAAATGTGTTCCCTGACATAGAATTTCTAAAGGTAGTGGCTGCAAGATATGACCCTATCACATGGGAAATTAGGAATAATGATGGAAAGGTTTTGTTGAGCGTTAATAGAGAAGAGGTCCAAGAATTTTTGACTTGAGTGAACCAAGTGAATACTTGGTTCCTACCAATCTTGAGGAAATGAAGCAGGAATATGCAAAGTTGAAGTCTCTTTTTAGAGCTAAGTTGCTTCCACCTCATCTGGCTAGGGTAGGAGGTTCACAATTTCATATCAGCCCCAATGACCAGGAACCTTTTAGAGTAAATTGTTTTGTAAATCATTTCTTGGCCACTTTCTATTCATTGTTTCAGATTTTGGGTTTCAATCCTGGTGCGGTGATTCCTATTGCATACATGTTCATGGGGGTGCAAATAAAACACCCTAACTTCTCTGTGACATATGACTTTGCTTCTTTCTTGGTTGAGAGGATACATGAAGGGTTTTTTAAGTTGTAGAAAAATGATATCGAAACTCAATTATTCTGGTATTGTATGCTAATGCATATGTTCTTGTTCAAGAATGTTGATTTTTTCTCTGAAAAGATGGAATTAAGGCAATCGGTTGATGGAGAAAGATTGTCAGTACAATTATGGGTTGCAGATTTATCTTGCAATAAGGAAAGCACCAGTTATGTGCAATTTGATAATTTATTTGCTTCTAGATTGAGGGCTAGACTGATGGTGAATGTACCCAAGATTCCTGAGGAATTGCATGATTTCCTCAGGCCAAAAGGGAGGAAGCCAGAATTGAAAGTTTTCCATAACTGGGGTGACATTATCCCATAGCCAGACAACACTGTTTTGAGAGTATACAGTTTTCAAGGAACCCCCCATATACTACCATATAATGTGCCACCAAGAGTGGGGTTTGCAGAAGTTATGTGGAAAATAGGTTGTATCCATGAGGACAACCTCACAGGGAGGGGTAAGGGAACATTTTTCCCTGATTATGCAATGGTGTCTGATTTTTCCTTTTCAAAAGGAGGTTGGGTACATTTTGAGAAATTATTTGATGATTACCATTTGAGGTGTGGCCCAAAGTGGTAGCATGATCCTAAGGGTTTCTTTTCCCTTTTTAGACAAAGAATAAAGGCCGAAAAATTTGTGCATGAGTTCAACTTTCCTTAGGATTTGATCATAAATGAATTTGATCTCAATAGGTAGGAGTTGAACAAGGAGAAATGGATAGCTTATGATAAGCTATTAGATATTGTGCATAAGATGGATCCAAAGTATAATCCATTGTTGGAGTTCAATCCATACCATAAGAAGATTTACTTTCTAATGGAGAAATTCAAGGAAATTATGGGCACATTGAGGACCAAAAAGATAAATTTAGAACTAAGTCTGGGTGTACAGGAACAAGGTGCCAGACTAATTGAAACAAGGCTAGCATACCAACCTATAGAAAGGTGGCCTATTTATAGGAGGAAAATGGATGATAGCAGTGATGAAGAGGAAGTGGACAGAAAAGGAAAGAAAATAATGAAGTTTCCTTCACAACTAGGTCCAAAATTCAAAGTGCTTGGGGTAATTAAAATCATTGATTTAGAATCATCACCAGAAGACAGACCCTCATCACCACCATCTGATCCAAGCCCTAAAAGACAAAGAATTGATCAACCACTGGAGGATTTGATGGATGAAATTTTTGTTATTGATCAGGACATGCAGGTTATTATGCCTTCCCCTCCTAGGCCAGTTGAATTGGTTCCATCTGATTTAGATATGAAAGGAAAAAGTGTACGAGATGCAAGAATGGAAGCATGTAAGGAGTTTCTAGATGACAATACATTTGTAAAAACTCATGTATTCTTGCAATTGGTATGAAGGATGAAATTTGAATAATATCAAGAGAAATGTAAGAAGAGAAGAGAACTAAGGCCTAACATGTCAGACCGGGATAATGATGATGAGGTAAAAGTTGAATTAATGGAGGAATTTAAGAACATCACTCCTGAAGAGGGAAGAAGACTGGTGAGTTAGGCTAGTGTGTTGATTCTACCTGAATGGTACATTGTAGATGTTGTAGCATTTAATGCTATTTTTAAGTCCAAGCATCCTTTGCAAGACTCTAAAGAAGAAGTCAAGGAAGCATTGCAATATTTTGCCTTCAGTGAGGAATATGAAACTTTGGCAATTTGGGCATTGGCCCCTCAAGGAAGAAAGCCAACTGTTACAGATATTAATCCAATTTTAGAGGAGGATTAATAATAAAGAGAGCTTCAGAGACCTCAACCACTGAGGCCACTAATTTGACTGTGAATGTGGTCAAATTGGCCTAAAATACTGCTAAAAGGGAGGAGGTTGAAAAGAAGAGCCTAATGGAGAAGTATAACCTTTTGATTGAGAAATACAAGATGTAATAGAGGAATGTTGAGTTGCAGACTGAGGTGGAAAGGTTTAGGTATAAATAGATTGGAGAGACATCAAGTGCTTCGGGGACCAATACATTACCTTCCACAGTAGGTTCAGTGCCTCCTGCTTCTCTAATTGTTTCCACACCAAGGTCTCCTAGTCAAAATTTTTCTCTCACCCCTCTTTTAAAAAAAATTGATGAAGAAACAAAGTGCTCTGTTGATCCTACAAAGAATTATCTCTTGCAAAGAATTGATGAATTGCAGACATCATTGTAGGTAAGTGAGGAGGGATCTCTTTCAAAGGAAAAGGAGATTGTTACTACTGTCTTGATGCATTTAAATGAAAAGGTTGATAGTAAATTTTTATCTATACATTATGTATATTCTTTTCTATTAGATGAAATAAAGAATATTGATAGGGATCAGGAAGTAGTGATACCATTGATTGAAAATTGGATCCCTAGGGCCAGTGATTTGGATGTCATGTATAAGGCTTCAAGGTTTGATACAAATAATAGGCCCCAATCATTAAAGCCTACTCAAGTGTTGGTTAAATCATTGCAAGGTTTTCAAACCCTACTAGATGATTTGAGTAGGAAGATCAAGGAATTGGTGAAGAATTTTAATGATTGGGGTAACAAATTGTTACTAGATATAATTGATGAGCAGGGGAAAATCAGGTCACTCCAATAGTGGCAGGATCAAGTAAGTGAAGTCATCAATGATCAAATTAAATTAATTTGTGATGAGTCAGATTATGACTTGTTGTTGAGCTATATGGATAAAATCATTAGTACCTACTCATTTTTGGAAGCTTTTGAAAGAGATACAAATCAGGCAGTGGTAAAATACACACCTTATAATACCAAGGTGAATGAGGTGATTAATTTTGACTGACCAACTGATGAAGAATACCATAAATGGGTAACTAAATATTTGACTAAGGAAGAGTGAAAGGAATGGACTACTAATAGGTGGTAAATCTGATGTTGTGGTTACAATGGTTTCTAGTTTTGCTTTGATGGCATTTTCGATGCAGATTTCTTGTAGTTTTTTGTTGTTGCATCAACTTTTCTAAGCTGCCATGATGAACAAGAATATTCTCCAAGGTGATGGCTATTGTAACAATTTTTTGAATATCACCAGGTGTGCCAACTAGCTGGTGACATGTGTACTTTCTGGTTTGATGCTTGTTTGCTCCTTCATTTTCTATAAGAAGGATTTCAAGGGTAGAAGTATGGGTTAGCAAGTTAAAAAAAATTATTAAGGGAGAGGGTGCACTCAATCGTGATGATAATACCCAGTCTTACCACATATTTATGCTATATATTGTAAATAAATAGTCCAAATGTAAATAAAGAAAAAACCAAATGTTGATAAAAAATGGACCCATACTTGAACACATGAGAACCTCTAAATGTTATATGAAAAAAACATAAATACAT
This sequence comes from Sequoia sempervirens, assembly GCA_007258455.2. Taxonomy (NCBI): domain Eukaryota; kingdom Viridiplantae; phylum Streptophyta; class Pinopsida; order Cupressales; family Cupressaceae; genus Sequoia; species Sequoia sempervirens. The sequence goes on from VDFB02105785.1 coordinate 580,653,159, forward strand.
TCATGAAGAAGTGAAATAAGTTTTTTTTGTTTCAAATAAAATATCACAACTCTCCACTATAAGTTTATCATTCAAAAAATAAAATGCTCAATAAAATAAGACACTCATTTAAACAAGTATTGTTATCATAGTGAAAAAATATTGTTCTTATGTGTATAACAATTGGGGTAGCAATGTACAAGCATTGGATAATTTTATATTAATAGTTTGTCTTATCACAAATATAAAAGGTGAGCACAATAAATAACATGTATTTTCCCATTAAATGTGAAGGATTTTCAAAAAGTTTTATTGTTCAACTATTGTTCCATTTTTGTTCAATATAAGTTGTATTTTAAATAATTATGTGTTGTTTTTATAACAACAAATAGATTTTTTGTGTTCAATTATTAGTCCATATGTGTTGAATATAAAAGGTAGAGATATCAAAGATTTGTGGTTATCAATAAGTATTTGGTCCACTTAGGTTGTATATTAATTTTAATTTAAATAAAAATATCATATTCTACAAGCAACAAATGATATTTTTTTGGTTCAACTATTGGGGGTTCCATGATTAAGTTTTGGTCGAACCTTTAAAAAGTAAAATTTTAGACACTTCTCAAAAGATCTACCAATGTGGCAAGTTGCATGATGAGTCGCACCTCGAAACCTTAGTTATAGACAAATAAGAGACCAGTCTACATTTAAAAAAAAAATGAAGGTTCTACAATATTCTAGTCAATTGCTACATGCTGAGAAAGTTAGCCTGAATGACTATTGGGCCCTCTCCCCTAAAGGAATAAGGGGACATCACTAGGCCAATGAAAAAAAATTACATAAGTTTTTTTAACGAGGGAACACAAGACCAACAAAAGACTTAGGAAAAATAAAGTTAGGCGAAGGAAATAAAATGAAGGTTCTACAATATTCTAGTCAATTGCTACATGCTGAGAAAGTTAGCCTGAACGACTATTGGGCCCTCTCCCCTAAAGGAATAAGGGGACATCACTAGGCCAATGACAAAAAATTACATAAGTTTTTTTAACGAGGGAACACAAGACCAACAAAAGACTTAGGAAAAATAAAGTTAGGCAAAGGAAATAAAATGATAAAACAAAATAGGGCCCAACCTAGACGAAGTAATGGGGCTTAAGTTGTTTTAAAACCTTCCCAAAAAGTAACGGCCAAATAGATCCCATCCAAGGTGTAAGATGAACACTAGGGTTTTACATGAAGATGAAGGTAAAACCCCATCCTTAGGCTTTTCCCAAATACCATAGATGACTAGAGATACAAGGCAAGATAAAATAAAACACAGAGAACAAAACTTTGAAGTTCCATCACTACCCATAACCCTAAACCCTAAATCATTAACCCTTAACCCTTAAACCATCTACCCTCTCTCTCTCTCAAGTCTCTCCCTCCTACCCCCTCTCCCTCTCTCAGGTCTCTCTCTCTCTCACTCTATCTCTCTCCCATCTACCCTAAACCCTTAAACCCCCTACCCTCTACCCCTTATCTCTCTCCCACTCCCTTCCTCTTTCCCTCTCTCTCTAAAATCTCACCCTCCTTACCCCTCTCCCTCTCTCAAGTATCTCTCTCTCACTCACTCTTATCTCCCTCCCCTCTACCCTTAACCCTCTACCTTGTACTCTCTACCCTTAACCCTATAGGTACTCTCTATCTCTCTCCCACTCCCTCCCTCTCTCTCTCACTGAATCCATCTATCTCTATCCCCTCTACCCATAACCCTAAACCCATAATCCTTAAACCCCAAACCCTTAAACCCTCTACCCTCTCTCTCTCTCAAGTCTCTCCCTCTTACCCCCTCTCCCTCTCTTAGGTCTCTTTCTCTCTCACTCACTTTCTCTATCTCTCTCCTCTCTACCCTTAACCTTGAACCTTAAACCCTTAACCCTTAAACTCTCTACCCTCTACCCTCTCTCTCTCTCAAGTCTCTCCCTCCTACCCCCTCTCTCTCTCTTAGGTCTCTCTATCTCTCACTCACTCCCTCTATGTGTCTCCCTCTACCCTTAAACCCTAAACCCTAAACCCTTAACCTTAAACCTTAAACAATTAAACCATCTACTCTCTACCCTTAACCCTTTCTCCCTTTATCTATCTCCCACTCCCTCCCTCTCTCTCTCTAAAGTATCTCCATCCTAGCACTACTCCCTCTCTCAGGTCTCTCTCTCTCCCCTTCCTCCCTCTTCCCCTCTCCCTTCCCCTCTAACTCTCTCTCTCTCTAAGTCTCTCCCTCTACCCTTAGCCCTCTACCCTTAACCCTTAAATCCTTAAATCCTCTACCTCTCTCTCTCTCAAGACTCTCCCTCCTACCCCCTTTCCCTCTCTCAGGTCTCTCTCTCTCACTCACTCCCTCTATCTCTCTCCCCTCTACCTTTAACCCTAAACCCTAGACCTTTAACCCTTAAAACCTCTACTCTCTATCTCTCTCCCACTCACTCCCTCTCTCTCTCTCAAGACTCTCCCTCCTACCCCCTCTCCCTCTCTCACTAACTCCCTCTATCTCTCTCCCCTCTACCTTTAACCCTAAACCCTAAACCATTAACCCTTAAACCCTCTACCCTCTACGCTTAACCCTCTATCCTCTATCTCTCTCCCACTCCCTCCCTCTTTCTCTCAAGTCTCACCCTCCTACCCCCTCTCCCTCTCTCAAGTCTCTCTTTGTCTCTCTCTCTCTCTCACTCACTCTTATATCCCTCCCCTCTAGCCTTAACCCTTTATCCTATATCTCCCACTCCCTTTGTCTCTCTCCCCTCTACCTGTTGGTTGTTTTTACTATAACCAGGTTCGTCTTCCAATTTACCTATGGAATTTCCAATTCTAATCATGGGTAGCTCAAAGGACCTAAACCAACTGACGAGGATTTTGAAGACCTCCTACACTTTGGGCTCTCCAAGACTCAGGAGGGTGATCCTTTAATGCATTTACAACCTCTGCACCATTATCATAAACAACATTAACAACAACAGATAATATCATTTAATAGCTCAACATAATAGCATAATACTAAATAGAATTGGTTGTTCATCAATAATATCAACTATTTGGAGCATGAGATAACTACAACACATTCCACAGTGTAAAATAGTCGTTGATTTGCAATTTGTAAAAAGCGCTAGGTAAAGAAAAACAAAATATGGAACCCTACAAATTAGTACAACTTACACCAGTGCCATATATCCATTGAGGGAGTCAAATTCATAAACATCTAAGGGTTTATGATAGATTTAACACATAACATATAAGATCCTTGAGAACATTGCTTTACAATTTCATCATGTATTATAACCCAATACTACTTATCAAATCCTTATACAAAAAATATCCACATGCAATCCCATTCAAGCATTTTAATTAATTACTTGAATTAAAGCCAAAACATAAATCATACACACCACAAGAGAGATGAACGAGACAAACCTTGATTATCTTATTCAAAATTCAGATATGTATGTACAAGGGAGAGACATGAGTATGAATTAATCATTTCAATTCAAATGCCAGTACTATCATAAAACATCAAATCCCCATGAATTCAAAACCTACTATAGAATGACTCAAAACCTAAATTGCATTTTCCTTAAAACCATCAAACTTTACAATTTTCTCTACAACTCTACCTAGACTCGACCAAAAAATATCTAACTTGATAACCCATACTTCTAGCCTTGAAATCCTTCTTATATAAAATGAAGGAGCAAACAGGCATTGGGCCAAAAAGTACCTCTCATTTCACATTCTTTTCTTCACAAAACTCTTGAGGACAACAACTATACCTTCTTTATTTCTCATCCTACGTCCTATTCTTGCATCCTACAATTACAACAGTATCCATGGGGCCTCTTACACAAGCTACAGTAATTGCAAAAAGTGTAAGAGCCCCTTTATATCATGTTTGGACTACAAAACCCTCAAAAATAGGGTAACTAGGCTACATGCAAAGAAATGAAGCTTTCTAACTCAAATCAATGCCTTAAGCCCTCAAATAGGATTAAAATCAAAGCTAAGACATATCTTCATGACCTGGAATTGATTTCACATCAACATATGGTTGCATGTGACCGTACAATGCTGCATAATAGGAAATATACAAAAAAATTGAAGAAAAACACAGATTTTCGAATGTCAAGAAATTGTATTTTAAATCCTCAACCATCAACAACCATTACAATGATCACTTCATGCCTTTTAAAGGCCTTGACATTTCAACCATTGAACAACCACCTCTACAATTTACTTCTTAATCTTTTATGATCACATAAAATATAAAACACACTAATTTCAAGGTTGTTAACATCACTATTGAAATGTTTTATTTTTTTGACCTTTCAAATATTAAAAAGTACATCATTAAATTAATTATGTAATGGCATAAAAATTAAAAACATCATGAATTAATTATGTAATCACATAAGTCTAATATAATTCAAGAAATTAATATCAAATAGATAATATAATCGCATAACTCATACATTTCAATGGCATTGATCTTCTTCTTCATCCAACTCTTTTTCGGTATCATCTGATTCAAATTCGACATTGTAAGGATTGTTCATATCATCATCATCATCATTGATATCAGTTTTGATAATTTCATCATCCACACGAATATCATTTTCATGAACATTAACTCCTACATCATCATGATCTAGTTCCTCCTTTTCGACATCTTTGTCAGGGACATCATCAACTAACTGTTGATCCTAATCATCATCTACATCATCTTCTAGTTATACGGTATCTTCTTCCATCACATTATAATTTACCAACCTTCCTCTTGGATCATGTCTAACAACAAATGACCAACCTGGTTTACCCGAAACCTCTAAGTAAAATACCTACTCACATTGGCTTGGAAGAACATAAGGCTCATTTCCAGCTCACTCAATCAACCTTGTATTAACCATGGTAAATCCATTATCATGTTCAATAATAATTCTCTCAGGATCATTTTCATTCAATCGTAGTGTGTACCATAGGATGATGAACATAATTAATTTGAAGGACTTAAAGTCACACTCAAGTATATCATCCAAAATCCCATAGTATCGATTTTATGAGACTTCTGGATGTATGTCACTTCTAGATGAAACATTAGTCACCTGAAAGACTACAGTTATACCAAAATCACAAGTTTTCTTCATGTCATCCAACATTTTGATTCAAAATTTATGACCATTGCACCACATAGCCTTGTGGTGTTTCACCTGCAATATGTCAAACATGTAAAAATTATTAATATCGGTTGATAAACATATTTATTCTTGGCGAATGTATGCAAAGAAAAATAATCTCAACATATATATACATCAATATAATTGAAAATAATTAAATAATATGGGTGATTAATATATTTATATGTACCTGTTTATCTCTTAAACCATATGCTAAATCAATTTCCCTTTGTGTAACATTGGAATCTCTATTACGATGAGCTTCTTTAACCAATGAAGCCACACCTTCCCATGTTAATGTGTGACCAGTTTGCTGACATCGTTCAATCCATACTGTCATCCAATCAAGATTTTTGGTGACTTACAAATGTAGTGCATCCCACTCTCGACCAATTGTATAAAAAGAAATTGAAATTCACAAATGACGTATAATTAGTTAAATACCACAGTATATGACCTTAATTTATAATTGACGTATATTGAAGATTAAAAATTAAATAAGTACAATATACATAAAAACTATATGTAAAATGTATTCCAATTAATCTCCATGACCATCTTATAATTACCTCACTTTCCTTAATCTACCTTTCCCCATCAGGTACTCCCCTTTGAATTTGTTAATGGAGTTGGGATCCCAAGTACGATCTACATGGATCTTTGCTAGAAACTTAGGAAGATATTCACTAATGTATACCATGGTCTAGTATACCATATATCCCTCCACTATAGAACCCTCAAGATGTGCTCTTTGTCTATCCAAAGCCTTTAAAAATTTTAAGTGCCTCTCAACCATCCACATTGACCTTGTGTGTATAGGTCCACACAATTCAATCTCCTCAACTTGGTGTATAAGGTACTATTCTTGTGCATTGAAAAATGTTGAAGGTAGACACTTTTGCATTTCACACATTAGACGAGGAATTTTTCTCTTCCAATAATTTATATCTTCTTTATGGATTTATTTAGATGACAACCATCTACAAGTGATTCAAGGCGCAAATATATTAATGAGATTTAATAAAAATATATAGTATATTACATAACAAGTAAAACAAATGGCAATTATATGATGTATACAATGAATTGAACAAATATCGCTACTTACCTCATGTATTTTTTGAGATCATATATAACTTGCTTGACATTTTTGTCAAAGTTGTCTAGGAGAGATAGAGGTAGAATGTACTGCAACAATTATAAAATGATCTTTTCATTATTTTTCCAAAAGTAGTAAACACAATACACTGAAAAGTACATGAATTATACAAGTGTATATAATATACCAAAATAATTACCTTAATGAAGGTATGTCAATCATGCATTTTCATCCATGACCCAAATTCACCTTTCTTTGTTATTATATTGTTTATGTTCGCAGCAAATCCTGTGGGAAATCAAATTTTTCGTATGAATTCTTTTATAGCATTGCTTTGTCGCTCTGTTAATAACCAAGGAAGGGCACTTATATTAATTTGGTCTCCATCACTATTTAATTGAATGACATTTTTAATTGGATGATTGGCTTCCTAAATGTCACTACAAATTTTGACAATTTTTTCTTTGTTATGCCTTCCATCTAATATTTTCTATAACATTTCTATTATATTCTTTCTAATATGCATTGTATCAAACAAATGCACAATTTGTAGTTTCTCATAGTAGGGAAACCTACTAAATTGTCTGGCATAACTTTTTAGTCCCTGTGAAAGCCGACCATTAATGCCTTGACGACCTTCATGAAGAATATAAGTTAACAAAATTAACAACGACAATCATTTCCAATTACAACATGAGTAAACACAACACAATATAAAAAATAAATTCAAAACATATCATATATGATAGATAAACAATTTGATCCGATGTATAACCTTGATGATTAATTCTATTATATTCCAACTTCCATAGGTGAGGTGTCATTCTTCGTGGTTTTGATGTAGTCTCCTCTTTCTCATTGAAAAAATATTTTTCAGTAGTTTGATACGTATGATTTCTATGGAGGAAGTGCCTATACTCATCAAACACCTGCTTTCCTAAACTTGTTGAATGACGAGAATTCATCTTTAGACCACAAATTGGACATGGAAATTTTTTCTTTGTTTGAAGACCTGCAAGATCATATATAATTGGATTAAATATGTCATTTTTTATAATTATATATAATGAATAGATTATTTTAAAAACATTCATGATATCTACTTCATCATATTAAATATTGTTAAAGTGCAGTCAAACATTATAACATACCACAAAAATGTGTTGCCCTGGGGCATCATGAATTGTCCATACAAGCATTGCATGGAACTGAAATTGTCTTTGTCCTATTGGTCTAGAGACATCATACATAGTGACACCATTCCATAGCTTTAGTAACTCATCGATAAGAGGCTCGATATATACATTCATATCTTTAATTGGTACTTACCTAGTTGAATGAACATAAACATTACATAATTATTATAACCATTTTACCGCAATATATATAAATTAATGTACATGACTATTGAATGAAAAAAATATAAGTCATTATGCAACAAATAAGAAAATGAGATGCTACTATGTTAAAGAAAATTGATGTAAACAAATACCTAGAACAATCATTGACAACATTATGTGCTCCCTCTTTATTGACATCCATGGAGGAATGTTATTGTTGATAACAAAAATAGGTCACACCGAGTAAATAGATCTCAACTCTCTGAATAGATTGATACCATCCACTCCCAATGAAAGCCTGAGATTACGAGGTTCTTCTTTAAAGTGTGGCCATTTTTCCTCCATGTCCCTAAATGTAGATCCATCTACAAGCATTCAAAGAATTCCATCTCCACTTCTATTTTGTGCATGGGAATCCATAAATTGTGCTAAGCATTTGCACCTAAATAATTGTTGCATACGTGGAATAATAGGAATATAACGAAGAACCTTACGAGGCACCTTTTTTGTTAGTTGATCTGTTTGATATGTACTGATATGACATTCCAGGAATTCTGTTGCAAATTCTTATTGTTTATGATATATAATATGATCATTGGGACATGCATTTATTGCTTGATACTCCATTCTGATATATTTCATAATGGAAAATAAATCTTGGTATGAGCAAGGTAAAATATTTGATGGTGGTAACAACAATTCACCAATCAATCTACAACAAAAAATAATTTGTTAATATAAAGAATATTAATGGTACATATTTCATCATTTATTTACTATTGATGAACTAACAACAATTAAAAAAGATGAAAAAAGATGACATAATGACATACCTAAACATCCATGAGATTACTATGTTTGATAAACCATTCATAACCTTCAATTTCAACAACAAAAATACAGCAGAAAGAAGAGTTGTTTGGGAGCCTTCATAAAGGGGATCATATGCCTTTTCAAGTATAGGTAAATCATGAACATCATCAAAGTCATCTCGATCATCATGATCAGCTCTACCACTAAATGAGTCATAGATCAATGTATTTGTACCATCATCTTCAACTATGTTTTCTGGTGCATGATCATCTTCTTCCATAGGATCATTAACTTCAACTTCTATATTCACAGCTCCATGTTCGTCCGCTTGCAAAACCACATTCTTAAGGCCATGATAATCCATATCATCTGCCCTAGGGTGCCCCACCTTTATAATAATGATAGACACAAATAAACCATGATCATAATCAAGTGATTATATATATATATATATAATGTTAAAATGATCTAAACATTTACAAATTCAATCAATATAAACACATATAATGAACAACTTACCAATGGACAATAATCATGCCCCCTTCAACGTGACCATATTTCCTACAAAAATTTTCAGTTGTTGTGATTAAAAGTCATCTCCTCTTTAAGCCCTTGCAATTATTGCAAGGACAATAACATTTCCCATCATCTTTTCTTTTCAATCTAGCCCACAATCTATCAAGTGTCTCTTCATTTTGTTCTGGACTAATATTATCTGACATGATTTTTCTTTATCAAGTTTGACTATTTAGATCTTAAAAAAATATCAAACTCACACTCTAATAATTTTTATTCATAGATAGGTAACAAAATCTAATAATTCTGATATTTTACACCAAAAAAATTTGGCATGCAACCACCCATGCAAAAGAGAAGATAGTCTGAAGTTAATGACCCCAAAAAACACTTTAAAATTCTAATTCCAAAACTTATTAAATTCTGGTTTTACTATGATTCCCAACCGTTAAGACTCCTAAAATTAGAATATTGAACTTGATCTCAAACTTCCTACAATGATGGAGGTAGTGAGCTAGTAAGATCAAGTGACCCATTCCTAAGGAGCAACAAGTCAGAATCATCATTTCTAATGTCAATACGGATTTATCCTTTTAATTAAAGATGCAATGTGTCACTTCTTATGACGAGCTTATCCCTAGGGCCCTCAACATTGAGAGAGCCCTAATTGCACAAGGAAGCACACACTAGTAGAATTTAGAAAATAAATTACTAGGTGACTAAAAATTTTAGTCACAAACACTAAAAATGACTAAATTCTACTCATTTTTTGCAACTCAACTATAAATGAGTAAATAAATTACTAGTTTGGTCATTGATTAAAAATTATTTAGTCACACAAATAAAAATGACTAAATAGTTATTTATTTATTTAGTCACAATCCATTTGAATAAATCATTTAAGGAATCAAGAATATAGCCTACTAAAATACTCTAGAACTTTAATAAACATACCCTAAAACTTTTGTCAAAATCTTATTTTCAAGCACAACCCACCAGAATAGAGTTTTCATTTTAATAAACATACTCTAAAACCTTTGTCAAAACATTATTTTTAAGCTTAGACCGCCAAAATGGAGAAGTGTTTCCATAAAGAATGATAGATAATGGTGAGGAGATGTGTGGGAAAGGAGGCATAGGATTCATTGCTTCTTATCTCATTCCTGCTCTGCTCAACAAATATTACATTGTTCCTGCTACTATTTGTAATCTAGGTATTTACTTGACATATATTTTCATAATCTCAAATTTCTTCAAAGGATTTTGAAGTATCAATGTATCCTATATAGGGTTTAGAATGATTTATTTTAATTAAAAAAATAAATAAATGATGTATTTCCCTGTAATTAGATAATGTGGAGATCTCCTAAATCTACCCCAACACACTATCCTCTTTGGCGTTGTATTCATTACTCTAGCTACTAGGGTTTTGCATGTGACATCTTTAATATCTTCATGACTGTGGCTTTTAAATAGATCTCAATCTTTGCTTTAATTCTTTTCATGGTAACCCTTGAGTTCCATAATCCACCTTCAATCTCTTCTAAGAACGGTGTCTTAAGCTAGACTGCATAGCATGCATATAAAGCAAGTCCTTCATACCTGCCATTGTTCCAAACCACCACTCACTGTCTTGCTTAAAATGTTGCCTACATAAGCACAATATCATGTTTTAAAATCATGGTTGCTAGTGATTGACCATTAAGGTCACCACTTTCATCAAGATACAATGAGATTTTTGTCTTCAAACTCAAGGCATTATGCAAGATAACATTGTGAATTGTTTGTTGTGTACGATTTGTTTTATTGCACATTTACTACTTTGTTAACTTCCTTTAAGACTGGGTATTGCACCCTCAACTGCAATCTCAAATAGATCACTCACTATCACTTGAAGATTCCTTTCATGAGCATCCTTCTATAAAATCAAACTATGCCCTATAGACTGCCTACTTACTACAAGGGACTCATTGTTTCATGGTATTGTAGTTCTTAAGATCCTTCAACCTTATTGACACTACTTCACAGTCCTCAAGGTATTATTCGTTATTCTCCCATCTTTGATGACTCTCAAAACATTGCTCAAGCATGCAATTCACTATGTCCATTATACATTAATGGCTAAGAAGAAACATTGAACCTACGATTACCATTATTACTTCATTTGGACAGTCATTCCCTTATTGCATTTTCCTTGTCTAACACTACCATAAGCATTTGAAAAACCCATAAGGTCAACAAGGGGGTAAGTAAACTCACTATTAAAATCTCTAATTTATTATGCAAGGTTTGAGCTTTATTATCTTGTCACTGCTCAGCGTCTTTTTGACTATCACATCTCAAGTGAATGTCATTCTTCTTACCATAGATCGCATTTACAAATGTCACTAAGCTACATAGTGTTCTTGTTATTGGCTACAATCTTTAGATTGCAAGATTTTGTTATTAGCTACAATATCTCATCCTTTCTAGTATTACAACCTCACTAATTTTCTATAGTTATTGTTTATGTTTCTACGGAGGCCTAGGGTTTGTACCCTAATCATGCTCTTACCAATGCTTCTGTTGGTATTAAAAAACAACCTTAAATCTTGAGTCAAAAAATTAGTTGTCTTGACAAAGTTATGGTATGATCTTGGATTGTATCCTAGAGTGTGTAGGAAGCTTGTGTTTTATCATTAAGGTATGTAAACCTGATCAGGGAAATGTATCCTATATAGCATGGGTCTTGCTTTAATACTTTTCATAATGGTTATTCGTAGATCATATTATTATAGTTTGCAGTAACCCAAGATTGCATTCAAGTATGTAACAAACTTGGTTTGTAGTTTAAGCTATACACTTTTAAGTAACATTCATAAGGTTTAGAAAATCTTGATCACTCTCTAGAATAGCCCATTAAACATGGGGTGTACTTGAATGCACTACATAATTGATATAACACAACCACTCTATCTATCAACCATAGTTATAGGCTCTTTATTGCAGCAAGAGGTAATCACTCTTCAATCATGCTATAATTACATCCTAACCTGTTAAACTTGAGACAACTTGAAAGCACCCAATGATGATTGACACCTACATTATACAACCTGAATTAACTACATTATATGAGTGCCTTCATTTCTATCACAGCATAGCCACATTAAACTTGGTTCACACATGAATGCATCCTATATTTGTTAGAGCACAACTATGCCACATGACCAATAGAGTTATGGATCACATAATTACAGACACAAGAATTTGTTCCTTGGTTGTGATCTTATGGTGATTCCACACAACAAAATCTGGACATGAAATTATCAAAACCCTAAACCTCTAAAAATGAAATCTAATGAGATGTTGCTTTAAAATATGATTTTCAAACCTGGAACTACAAATCTAACTTCATAATTGAATTCTGCAAAAAGACAATGACTACCCTCAACCTGGTGATATCTTCTTGAATTTTTTCTAATTTTTCCCAAGAAAATCATCCTTAGTTCTCCACAAATTGTCTCAAGTAGAGAAAAACACTGTCAGAATAAATCAACAAATTGACTTTTCTTTATGTTGGCCACAATTTAATTTTTTTCTATTTTTCATGTTTGTCAAAATTTTGACGAAACTGATAGTCGAAATTTCAACGAAACCTAGGTTCGTCAAAATTTTGATGAACGTCGAGGATAAACTTTCAAAAATTTGAAAATAACACATCAAATTTTACAAGCACCCAACAAAACATCATATTATACGTATTTCGTTAGACATTTTCATTGAATTTTCCAGTCAAATGAGTTAGTGAGGGATATTGGACTCCAATTGCTTATAAGCCCCAGGTTGTTATCCCCAACTAATCTCATTTTGTAGCCAAGACATAAATTCCCTCAATTGGACATCCCCAACATATATTAGTGGATTCCAATCATGGTTTTGAGTTACAACATGATTATGTAAATAAGATTCACATAGCAAGTTCTTCATTTTAGGGGAAGCAATCCTATAAGCATTGAAAAATTCAACAAGGGTGTCAATAGAAGGATTCAAACCTGAGACAATCCTTGACAGCTTAAAAAAGAGATATTTTTGTTTCAAGAGCAAAGCATAGACCCTTGGAAGGGTCCTACATTCCAAAATCTATCGTGTCAAAGCTACCATATCATCCACCCTCTGCTTCAAGGTGGCAATTTCCACATCTTTATCTTCAATCTCCTCATCCTTCTTTTTCATTTCCTTCTTCAATTTATGTTTTTCCTTTTTTCCATTCTTCCTCCCTTCCTTTTATTTATTTCCATAAATTCAAAATTTATGCATGTACTATAAAATTAAGAGGATTATGAATTTCTACCAATCTTTTTGTTAATGATGGCTCCTCTTATAGCACTATCTACATAGACTCGAGTTGTCCAGTTATCTCTAGCTTTAGGGGCACTATTTCTTCTTCCGCTTCTTGAAGCAGGGACTCTCATTCTTGATGTGGCTACAAGAACTCTTGCTCTAGTTTTGGTTGTTGTAGTAGGACTTGTAGGACATCTCGCTCATGCTGCAGGAAATCAAGATCGGCCAGTGTTATATTCACTGCTTTCCTAAATATGTCTTCTTCTTTGACATTCTCTTACCCCATTGGAGCTTTAGGGTCCTTGTGTGATGTCTCACCAGGCTTAGGGATTTCCTATGGAGGCGTACCAGTCACAAACCTAGTTGGTCTTGATTTCTTGGGAGGTTTCTCATGCTTCCCTTTGGCTGGAGGATGAACAATGTCAACCTTCCTCTTTTTAGATCTTGGAACCTTTCTTTCTACAAGTTGTGTTTTAGCTTTCCCTTTTCTCATTTCTACTTCTTTCTTTTGTGCCCTAGTTTTCATCAGGGTTTCAAGTGTAATGTCATCATCAAAATCATAGGAAGAAATTTATTTTTCTAAGTGCTTTGTTCCAAAAGAACTAATTTATATGGTTTCTTCTGTTGTAAGAGGATTCACACAAGAGCTAGCACTAGAGGTTGAACTACCAAGAGGGGCTTCAACCATGCTCAATCTCTTGCTAGACCTATGGGGTCTAGGTAAAGCCCTAGGTTGCAAGTGCTCAAGTCTAATTTGATCAACATTTATAAATTCTTACTAGGTAATTCTAGATACATCATGTAGAGACTTTTCAACCAGCAATTTAATTAGACAATGGTGGGAAATATAATTATCCCTACCTTTTTGGGTCTCGACTACCATGATTGAGTGAATATTTTATAGCATGTTTGGCACATTCATCCTCCTTCTGTGCCTCATGTGACTCAAAATATTGAAGTGTATAGAATGCAAATTTGGTTGGCAACCTTCACAGGTGATGTATTTGATAACATAAATGACTATCTGCTTCCATGGCTCAGGCAAATACTTTCTCTTTGCACCCTATTTATCAATGCTCAATGGGGGGTCATTTGGCTTTGTAAATTCGGCCCTGGCTAATCTGGCATCTCTGGAGATAGGGTAATTTTCACCATTAGTCGGTAACCTTGTGACCTCTGTAATTATTTTCTCAGTTGCCACAACCTCCAACCCTTTTACTGTGGCTTTCCCTTCATAAAATGTCTAGGAAAATTCAAGGGCAATGCTTTCATCAAAGCCATCTAGCTTCATGAATTAATTTGACCATCTATAGTTTCTAAATTCGGCCAGGCATTGTGCATCCTACAAGAAAACATCATGCAGTGTGGGTTCATTTTGAATTAACCCACCTCCCATTGTCTGTAATCAAACAAATGCTCTACAATTTCTTTCCTGCAATTCCCGTCTGAAAATCAAGCTCACTATCCTGTAGTACCTACTAAATTTCTAGTGCCAATATCAACTAAATGTTCTTTTCTTTGTTTCACCTTTTCACTTGCAACTCAATATTACGATAGGGTCGATAATGGCAAGAAAAGGAGTGATAAAGGGGAATTATGATGGAAAGAAATGGCAGCTACAGTTAATGTCACTCACACATGCAAGTTGTCCTCTCACTCAAATTTCAAATTAGCTCATTTTAAATTTTTTGACGTAGCCTAGCATAAATTGACACATGGGAAATATTTTTACATCTTTTTCTTTCCCCTCCCCCCAACCTAAATTTGGACATGTTTCCACACATGCAAGATGGGAGTGGTGATTTGACAGGAAATGATGGCATTTTATGTAAACTTCTATCCTAACATACAGTGATTAAATGAACGCACTTAAATGATTAATGATAGCAATTAATGTGCACTATACCTGAATGTTTGGAAGATTTGCTGCAAAGATCATGGAGAAAGTATTTCTTGCCTTTTAGGGAATAAATTGAGCAATTAATGAAAATGAAGTGGAATGAGGTGAGGTGGAATGAAGAAATGGAAGAGAAAGAAAGGTGGTGATGCATGGGTGGATGGGCAGATGGATGAAGAAATGGAATTTCATGTAAGTGAAAGTATTTATTATGAGAAGCATGCACCTTAATTAGCTAGGAGGGACACTAGGTCCATTTCCTTTGGTTGCAAGAAGCTCGGGTGTTGAATGTTGGGTAAATTATTGCAGGAACTCTTATTTGGAAGTTGTCTTGTAATATAATCTATGGTGATGACCATTGAAAAGTAATTTGAACCTGATAGGTTCAATGATAGTAAGCTAAACAACTCCATTAGAAAATACCTCAACAACTTCATATGGTCCTAGCCACCTTGTTTGCAATTTTCTTTCATTGTCTTGATATCTTGAGTCATAGAGCAAGGACCAATCTCTTGGTTGGAATTTCTTGTCCTTGATAAATTTGTCATGCCACTTGATTCTTTGATTCTGCACTACTTTTTTATGTTGCAGGGCCACTCTTCTTATCTCATCTAAAGTGTTTAGCTGGATGATTCTTTCTCTTTGTGCCTCAGAAACATCCTTCCCCAAATCTATTGTAGTCCGCAGAGTCTTATATTCAAATTCAAACTAGCATCATAATTGTCTTTCCATACAACAACTCAAATGGGGTGAAGCTTGTAGTTGTTTTCCATGTTGTCATATAGGCCCAAAAATATTTTGGTAATTTGTTTTCCCAATCATTTCTATGAATAGCTAATATTTTAGTCAGAATGGCTTCAATTTCTCTATTGGTCACCTCAACTTGGCCATTAGCCTGTGGGTTATAAGGAGTATACTTCTTGTGCCTTATGTTGTACTCATTAACTAGTGTTGCAAAAAGGGTTGATGTGAATTGTGCCCCTTGATCAATCACTATTTCTCTTGGGACTCCATATCTTGTGAAAATCTCCTCATAAATTTTTTTTGCAATCTTGTTATCCCTTTCATGCTTCATGGCCTTAAATTCTACCCACTTTGTCACATAATCAATGCATACCAATATATAAGAATTACCATTTGATGGAGGGTCAATGGGTCCCACAAAATCCAATCCCCACTTGTCAAAGGGAGTGATTACTACATGAGGGAACAGTGGCATCTCATCAGATCTAGTTGGTATTCCCATTCTTTGACATCTATCACATTTTATGGTATACCTTCCTACATCCTTGTGGAGTGTTGGCCAGTAATATATTGTGTTCAAAATCTTCATTTTTGTCCTCTTGACTACAAAATTTCCTCCACACAGTTCATTGTGACATGCATGTAAAATGTCATATGTCTCATCTTCTCTAACACATCTCCTCATGACATGGTTAGGTCCAGTATAAAATAAACATCTAGCAATCTGAGAGAAAGGAAAATATTTTTCAATGAGTTCCCTTTTCCCTTTTGGAGAGAAGTGAGAAGGAACTCTACCTATGACCAAGTAATTGGCTATGTTAGCATACCAGGGTGTTTTTACACTAAGGGAGAATAGATGCTTATAAGAGAAAGAGTCATCTATGGGTTGATTATCTTCTGATGTAGTTAGTCTTGAAAGAAAATATGCAACAACATTGGCCTTCCCTGGCTTATCCACAATGGTTATATCAAACTCCTACATCAACAATAACCATCTTGCCAATCTACCTATGATCAAAGGTTTATTCATGATATATCTAATGGTTGCATGATTAGTGTGCACAAATATTTGGTAGCTTATTATGTAATGTCTTAATTTGTTCAATGCATAGATTACTACCAACATTTATTTTTCTTTCACTGTATAATTGAATTCAGCTCCTTGCAATTTTTTGTTGAAAAATTAAATGGTGTTTTCAACAAGTCCTTTTTTCCCTAAGACTAATCCTATGACATAATTTGATTCATTAGTATATATTTGGAAGGGAAGCTCCCAATTAGGCCCTTTGAGTATATGCATATGAGTCAAAGTTTCCTTCAAGTCATAAAATTCCTTATCATAGACTTCAGTCCACTAAAATTCGGCATCTTTAGTGAGAAAAGTGCACAATGGTGTTGCTACCTTGCTGAAATCCTTGATAAAATGCCTATAATATCTTGCATGACCTAGGAAACTCCTAACATCATTATGTTTTGTAGGTGTGGGAAGATTTGTGATTACCTCAATCTTTGTAGGATCTACTTGAATTCCCTTATGGGAGATGTAGTGGCCAAGAACTACACCTTACTACATCATCATGAAACACTTTTCATTGTTTAAGGACAAGTTTAGTCTTCACATCTCTAAATGACCCTTCTGAGATTTTCCAATGCTTGATTAAAATCAACACCATAAGTGGTAAAGTCATCCATATTAATTTCTATGCAATGATGAGAAATGTCTAAATATATGCTAATGATTGCCCTCTAAACAGTTGCAGGTGCATTGCATAATCCAAATGGGAGCATTGAATAGGCATAGGTCCCCCATAGACAAGTAAATGTAGTCTTCTCCTAGTCTTCTACTGCAATTTGGATCTAGTTGTAGCCATTGAACCCAACTAGAAAAGAAAAGTATTGCTTCCTTACAAGTGTGTCCAAAAATTGATCAATGAAAGGTAAAGGAAAGTGGTCCTTCTTGGTGGAAGAATTAAGTTCCCTATTATAAACACAAACTCACCATTTCCCTCTTTTCCTGGGCACAATCACTAATGGAGACACCCACTAACTATCAGAAATGGGGTAGATAAATCCTACATCTAGTAATTTATATAGTTCTTTCACAATCTCTTTTAGTGCAAGATTAATTCTTCTCTATGGTTGTCTTACTAGAGTGCAATCATCTATGATGTAAATTTTGTGTGTACAAAGTTTAGGATCCAATCCCTTCATTTCATGATAATCCCATGTAAATGCATGTTGATGGGTCTTTAATAGGTTTTCCAATAACAATTGTTGTTCTTCATTCAATTTACTATTAACATTCAAATATTTTCCTTCTAACACTTGTACTTGTTTAGTTAACTCTATCATGGCTGCTTCATTAACACATGCTACCTTTAGTTCATATGGAAGCAATGTATGGGACATACCTATTGCTGTAGGAATTCTGTCTACAGGAACAGTGGTTGTAGGAATAATGTCTACAGGAACAATGGCTACAGGAAGAGTGGCTATAGGAAGAACGTATACAAGAACAATGGCTATAGGAAGAGCAAGTAGAAGTTTCTTGACTGGAGTAATAGAATGAGAAGATGATGCTTCCTCCACTTCACAATGGTTCTGAATTATGTTATCCAATACTTCATCCTCATCTTGGAGCTACATGAAAGAGATTCTACCTAGCATCATAAGTTGTGCCACAGAGTTAACTTCCTCGGCCTCTTCACCAACATGTGGCCATATGGGATTATCTTCATCATGAGATGGATGAGAAAGTGGATAAAGAACAAAATTTTTAGTGATCCTCCCATCTAAAATGGTCATGTCACCTAACTGACATCTAATGTATGCATCTGCAGTTGCTAACCATGGCCTTCCAAGAATAATGGGATGCCTGCCTAGTGTAGCTTTAGGAGAAAGAATTATAAAGTTTGTTGGGTACTCCCAAGCGTCTAGAACTACCACAAGATCCTCCACTACACCATCAGGCTTAACAGTAGAGGTATCATCAAGCTACAAGACAGTACGAGTAGATCTCACACTCACGATATTTAGTTGCTACAGGATGTCTTTGGTCATTACATTTATTGTTGCCCCTAAATCAATCAAAGCATTCTTTACTTGGAACATGTTTATAAAAACTGCTACCACATGACTACCTGGGTCATTATACTTAGGGATAGTCACTTTTCCCATAATGATATCAGCTAGTTGTCCCACCGCATGAACTATGGTTGGTCCTTTTTCCTACCTAGCTTCTTGAGACATGCTTCCTTGATTGCCTTGTTGTAGATTGGAACATCCTTTATGACTTGAAATAGAGGTATTTGGAAACATATGTGCTTCAGCTCATGCAAGATATCAAAATTTGTATCCTCCTTTTCTTCCTTATTCTTGAAAACTTTCAATCTCTGAGGAAATGGTGGTTCTTGTTCAGTCTGCTTGACTTGGACTGGTTCAGGAATTTTAGGTACACAAGGTTGAATGGGATCATTTAGAGGCCCCTCTTCCTCTTCCATAGGAAGCTCAGTAATAATGGGCTTGAGAGGGGTTGGTAGAGTAGTACATTAATGCAAGTGGATATCATTTACACTCACAACATATGTAGAGAATTGATTTGAATTAGCAAAGTAGGCAGGCTACTACTATGGTTTGTTATTTGGATTGGATGTGGGTTGAGTTGGTAGTTGAGTAGGTTTAGGTGTATTTGAGCTTGGATTAGCAAGTGGAGGCATTATAGCAGGTTGTTGGGGTTGAGAAGGTGGATGCATGTAACTAGTTGTCTGAGGAGGCCATTGTAGCCCTCCTTTCCATTGATTTGGTTGCTGCCAATTTCCTGGAGGTGGCTTCCAATGTCCTTGAAATTTCTTCCAATTCCCCTGAGGTTGCTGCCATTGGAGTAGAGAAATTTGATTACTAGGCCAAGCATTTGGAGGGTTACTCCAAGGATGTGGTGGATATCCTCCATAACTGGGTGGATATGGGGGTTTTCATTGGTTATAGATGAATAGGAATTAAAATATGGCCCAACATAGGATTGTGGATCTAATGGCATACCTTTTCTTGGAGACCAAGGCTTCCTTTGTGCAACATAGTAGACTTGGTCCTCTTCAATCTAGATTGGCTTGAACTCAGGTGGAACCTACTTGCTTTCAAGATTAGCTACCATCTTGCAGCTATAGTCCTTCTTCTTTTATCTATAGTGGGGGCAATACTTTGTCAACATTGCCTTTGCCTCCTCTTGCTTCTTCTTGGCCTGAAGTGTATCTAGTTGGCCTGTAGTTATCTAGCTAAGTAGCTAGAGTATTGATAATGTCTTGCTTGAAGTCTACCAATAAATGAGTAATCTCCATTCTTGAAACTCCACTGGTATTTGACTTACCCATGGAAGATTGGTAAGCTCTCCCTTTCTTTGAAGCTTCCCTAGAGTAGTTCTAGCATATTTTCTTGATATCTTCCTAGGGAACTTGGGAGATATCTCTTCCTCCCATGAGGTCCAAGACATCAGTGCAACTATCATTGAGTCCTCTCAGGAAAATAAAATTTTTTAAGTCTTCATTAAGTGTATGGTGTGGATATTTTTGTAGGCAAAATAGAAACCTTGCAATGTAATCTTTCAGGCTCTCATCTTCCTTTTGTTGCATCCTCAAAATGTCACCTCCTATCATGTCACTACCTCTACAATATTCCTTGTATTTCTCAAGGAATTTTGTCTTCATGTCTTCCCAAGTTTCCATAGTATCTTTTCCTAGGCTCATGAACCATCTTAATGGAACCTCTTTCAAGATGGTAGGAAATAGCTTAAGCTTATGGGCATCAGTAGTATAATCATAACTCCTATATAGTATGTCAAACTCAAATAAAAAGGTATTAGGATCTTTTGTGATAATTCCATAAACTTTGGGAGTGTTGAGGAAGGAATGTTCTTGATGTTGTCAACTTCATTTTGATGGGAAATGGGGAAATGAAAGGTTGGTTGGTTAGTTCTATTCCTATTTGCAACACCCATGCTTGCTTGATGTTGTTCCAAAGCAAAGGGGTTCTCAAGCTGATTTTGATCTTCAAAGGAGACCTCAAAACTAGTGAAATTAGGATATGCATCAACAAAGGGGGGTGGATCTTCTTCTAGTAGATTTTTATATTCAACTAGCTGGAATGGATTAGGATTTTTAGGAATGAATCTCCCATAAGCATCCCTTCTCCTTCCTCTATGCATGCGGTATCACTCACTATCATTCAGCTCACACAAAGAATTGGTAAATAATAGGGGGTCATTACTTCCTAAATGAGGATATACTAAGAACAACTTCCAAAAATACTACAAGAAGAAAAACTACCAATGACTCTAGAAAGACTCCCTAGTTTGACACCATCCTCGAAACGGCACCAAAAATGTTGGCCTCCTACAATGATTTTAATAACTAAGCCCTTACAACCATGATTCAAAGATTGGACATCTAACTTGAATAGTTATTTCAATCATCAAGAAGGTGCATTTAACTTGTCAACCCAGGGACATGAACTTGAAATGGTTCAGCACATTATGTGCACTAGGAACTCAAAGTAGCCATTTCATTCTATAGCTGAGGAACATAATATTGAAAGTAAATTGCTTGAAAAGGAATGCGAAAAATGTTGAACATCAATCAATGACTATGCTAAGTGGAAATGCATAACAAGAATAAAAATCTAAGCAACACATAGGAAACTACTCTATTTGCTTTGGCTGTAGGAATCGTCACATAATGGAATTCTAGTGGCTACAAGAATAGTCAGTTCCAAACTTCTAAGTACTAAATAGCAAGTAATACTAAACTAATGCTAAACTAAGAAGATGGATTACTCACCATGTGGACCTCCTTGGATAAGTATCATCTAAAACTAATGAAAACTCAAATGCTCGAACTCATAAATTTATTTTATTCACTGTGGATCATGAGTAAAAGACTAATGTATTTGTATTACTGAAAACTGGAGAGTGCAAGTACAATATCAAATCGTGCAACCTCTCTAAAGAAGGAGCATCATATCATTATTTATACTAATAGATAAACAAGGCAGTCAACTCCACAACTAGGAGGATGGCATTTAAGGAAAATAGAGAAAATGGAGCGATGGTGGTTACATGTGCATAGAATAGGGTTAGACATGCAGGTCCAAATGTAGATTTAGCTCAGTAGTAACGCTCATGCATGCTCAATCATTAAAGTCCACTATAAGGAGGTTATGTTCAATTGCATGAAGAATTTTTTGTCGTCAGCCTCCTTTGACTTGGAGTGATTCCATTGTTGGATGTTATGGTGCATGCCCAACTGGCAGTGTCTTCCTCAACTTAGCATATTAAATTTGCATGGTAAAGTCAATACACATAATAACTGTACATCTATAACCACATGCAAAATCAATATAGATAATTCACATAATATACCAAATGTCATTAAAGCTTGTAGAGATAGGATTAAGTCCAATGTCAATGGTTTGAGGGAAACATTATGAAAATACCAACATTTAACATTAAAGTCCATGACATCTACCAGCAAATAAACTATAGATTCTACCCAAAATTGGACAAAAAACTAGTCTCATCACTCCCAACAACCTAATGTTTTGTTGGTCCTCTAGCAGGGGAAGGGTTGTTCTTCTGCTTGGTCAAAGCTCTAAAATTTGTAACTAATAGTTTTCCATCATCAATGGCTACAGTGCATGAATCTGGATCCTAATAGAATCTTCCCAATTTGTCAAATATGTTCCATCTCTGCTTTTCTACAACAATGTCATATTGGTAGAATTTGAAGTTTGGCACGGGCCACATGAGCATGGGTGGATGGAAAGTTAAGGGAAGCCAAAATCACCCCTGTGTTCTCCCAATTTGAATATACTTATCAATCCTTTATAGTGTTGTAGCATAATTATGGATGGAATAAGGCTCAACCTGCTTTAGCTCATCAGTTAGACTATTTCATCTTTTTGATAGACATCTTCTCATAGTTTCCTCCTTTGTTGTTGTCTTTACCTCATGCTCATTGTAAATTGCCTCAATCCAAGGCATAATCCTATTGCCATAACTAAGTCTAAGAAGCATTGTGTGTCATTCTTTGTAAATATCCCTTGGGTTGCTTGATTAAGCCCTATTGGGCAAAGGGATATCAGACTCCAATTGCTTATAAGCCCCATGTTGTTGTTCCCAACTAATCTCATTTTGTAGCCAAGACATAAGTGCCCTCAATTGGACATCCCCAACATATAGCAATGGATTCCAATCTTGGTCTTGAGTTACAACATAATTATGTAAATAAAATTCACATAGAAAGTTATTCATTTCAAGGGAGGCAATTCTATAAGTATTGAAAAATTCAACAAAGGTGCCAATAGAAGGATTCAAACTTGAGACAATCCTTGACAACTTAAAAGAGAGATATTTCTCTTTCAGGAGTAGAGCATAGACCCTTGGAGGCATCCTACATTCCAAAATATGTGGTGCCAAAGTTGCCATATCATCCACCCTCTACTTCAAGGTGATAATTTATGCATCTTTATCTTCAATCTCCTCATCCTTCTTTTGAATTCCCTTCTTCAATTTCGGTTTTTCCTTTTTCCATTCTTCCTCCCTTCTTTTTATTTCTTTCCATAAATTCAAAAAATTTGCATGTACTATAAAATTAGGAGGATTATGAATTCCTACCAATATTTTTGTTGATGATGGCTCCTCATATGGCACTATCTCCATCGACTCAGGTTTTCCAGTTATCTCTAGCTATAGGGGCACTATTTCTTCTTCCACTTCTTGTTGCAAGGACTCTCATTTTTGTTGTGGCTGCAGGAACTCCTACTCTAGTTCTAGTTGTTGTTGTAGGACTTCTTGCTCATGCTGTAGGAAATCCTAATTTTCCTCAAACTCTTCTGCAATGTTAGCAAGATCGGCCAATGTTATATTCATTTCTTTGCTAAATATGTCTTCTTCTTTGACATTCTTCTACCCCATTAAATCTTTAGGGTCCATTGATGTCTCACCAGGCTTAGGGCTTTCCTATTGAGGCATACCAATCACAGGCCTAGATGTCTTGATTTCCTGAGAGGTCTCTCATGCTTCCCTTTGGCTGAATAGTGTCAACCTTCCTCTTTTTAGAACTTGGAACCTTTCTTTCTATAGGTTGTGTTTTAGCTTTCCCTTTTCTCATTTCTACTTATTTCTTATGTGCCCTAGTTTTCATCAAGGTTTCAAGTGGAATGTCATCATCAGAATCAGAGGAAGAACTTTATTTTTCTGAGTGCTCTGTTCCAAAAGAACTAATTTCTATGGTTTCTTCTTCTATAGGAGGATTCACACAAGAGCGAACACCAAAGGTTGAAGCACCAAGAGGGGCTTCAGCCATGCTTAATCTCTTGGTAGACCTATGGGGTTGAGGTAAAGCCCTAGGTTGCAAGTGCTCAGGTCTAATTTGATCAACATTTATAAATTCTCCCCAAGTCATTCTAGATACATCATTCAGAGACTTTTCAACCAATAATTTAATCAGACAATGGTTGGAAACAAAATTATCCCTACCTTTTTGGGTCTCAGTCATCTTGATTGAGAGAAGATTGTATAGCACATTAGGCACATTCATCTTTCCATGCCTCATGTGATTCAAAAGCTTGAAGTGTACAAAATGCAAATTTGACTGGCGACTCTCATAGGTGATGTATTTTGATAACATAAATGGCTATCTACTTCCATGGCTCAGGCAGAGACATTCTCTTTACACCCTATTTATCAATGCTCAATGGGGGGTCATTCGGCTTGTAAATTCTTCCCTGGATGATCTGGCGTCTTTGGAGGCAAGGTAATTTTTTCCATCAGCTGGTAACCCTGTGACCTCTACAATGTTAGAGTAAAGTAATTAATTAACTTTACTCTCCTCTTAAGATTTCACTTTATGCACATATATTAGTCATTTAATAATTAATATTAATTATTAAATGCACTCACCTTAGGGTTAGGTTTTACTTTTGGTGTTGATCTCCTTTTATAAGGATTGATCTCTTGTATTGTTTTTTTTCTTGATTCATTTTTTCCCTGATAATACATCTTGCACATTGTCAGAGCCAAAACCCTTGTTTTGTTCTCTCTCTTTCTCTGTGATAGGTTTCTTGCATGTAGGTGTTCTTTGGGTTCTGTGGATTTTTATTTCTCAAATCCTACATGGTATCAGAGCCAGATCTGCTGCAGCTTGTTCAGTTTTTGAAAGAATTAGAGATCTAGGTTTTGGTTGCATCAGATCTGTGTCTGTCTTCAATTTTTATTTGGAATAGGGGGTTCCTTTTTTTTTGGAGCACTTTGAGCTCAAACAGACCTCACCGTTGAGCTCGTAGCGTCCAAAAACCCCTATTTTCATATAAAACACATCTGATTCAGACACAGTTGCACCAGAAGGCAAAAATTTTTTGCCCCAAGGCCGTACGGCCCCAAGGCATGCAGATCGAGGTCAAAATTTTCAAAAAAATCAAAAAAACAAATTTTTTTTAAAGATTTTGCACCACCCGTTCAAAAGGGCCATGCCACCCACTAGCCGCTCAAAGGCCACCGTAGCGCAGCCACAAGCCGAGCGGCCTCCCACCCACCGCCGTCTTGCCACCGACTCGCCGTCAACTTCCCATCGGCTCGTCGCCCGACCGATCCTCCATTGACTCGCCACCTGGGAGCCGCTCCTCCACCAGTGCACTGCCACATCGCTGCCCGAGCGCCACTCCGCCAGCCCCCTGGTTTCTCACTAGACCAGGGGCATACTTTTTTAGCCCCTGAGGGCTTTGGGGACCTAGTTGGTCTTTTTGGAGCTGTTTTACGAAATCGGGTGTAACTTGGGCGTTTTTTCTCCGTTTTTCAAATGGAAATAGGCGTTGGAAAGCTGGTTCCAAGCCCAATCTAATTGATACAGGTTATTTTTTCTTATTTTTCCGTTTTGCAGTCTTTTTTTCCAGTCAAAGTTAGAACTTGTGTTTTTCACTCCCAGGGGTATATCTTTTACGTCCAAACTCCATTTTTCACAAACGAATAGGCGTTGGAAAGGTGTTTCTGTGATCTTTCCAGATATATCATTTATTTTTCTAGAATCTTCCCTAGGTACATTTTATTCAGTTTTTTGTGTTTTCACACATCTGTCAATTACTTGGACTTTTTGGCACCTGGAAATGATTTGTTTGCGTGGGATGGATTTATTTGATCTGATTTATCAGTATTGAGGTTAGTTATTCTCATATTTTTTTAATTTGAAGAGTTATCATGGGTTTTTCTACTCACCCTTCAGTTGTATTTTTGGAACAGGGTAATTATGAGTCATTGGCAAAGGGCATACTTACACATTGTAGGTGGCTTAATATTTTTCCTTATTTGTATGATCTCATACTTGAACCAGCCACTTAAAAGGGAAAACTAGCTTGGGATATGATTAGAGATCACATAGTAGGACTTATACGGTCTAGTGTTGATGATGACACTGTGTGGGCTATATCAGACATTGATTGTCCCCACCCACTTTGGACACGTCTTTGGGAGATCTATGGAGACCCAAATCTCTCTCCATTCCTAGAGGATCCTACTTCATATTGTCTCTTACCCATTTCTTGGAGAGAGAATACACCCTTTGATCATGATACTTTAAAGGAACTTGAGTATTTAGACACCCTTACATATTCTGATGGATCAAAGGATTGTCTCACAGTTCCTACTCTTCAGACTGAGACTTCATCAACATCTCCTATTGTTCCTGATTTAGTGCAGTAGGGAATCATTCACCTTCCAGACATAGCTACTTTGGACTCTTATCTTGCAAACATATCTTTCTTGTTTGTTGAGTCCTATATTGCAGATTTGGAGGATTATTTTGAGGACATTCATCTCCTCTACCTTGACAGTCAGGTTATCACTGTACACCCACTATTATCAGTACATTTAGAGGTTGCATTTTAGGATTCTCCACATCCGTTTGGATTTGACATCATTTGTTTCAATTCAGACAGTGAGATTCTTCAGCATCCTATCATGGCACACATCTTGAGACAGATTGGTTCATCACTCTTCACAAGGTTTCTTCGACATCGTCCTTTGGATCCATTTCTTCCCAAGGGGAGGAATATCATTTGCTGCTTCAGGATCTCTTTTTGGATTCTACATCAGGCATCTACCATTGTGACAGGAGTTTCTTCATTGTGGGGGGGCCTTCTTCTCTCTTTCTATCTCTCCTATGGAGACCATTGTATATGTACTTATATGATAGAAGCTGCCTATGGGGGGTATCATGTAATCCACCTCCTATCCTTCTTTCATTAGTGCATTTCATTCCTTTCTTTTCTCTCTTTTGGAGTAGAGTTTTTCCCATGAGGTTTTCTCTATTTCTCCACTTTCTAGAGATTTTGTTGTATTTGGGTACCTGATCAGGCCATGTTGCGGGACCCTCTATTGCATTGTAGTTCCTTTGCTTTCTTCTGCATTGTTTGTAGTTGCATTGTAGCTCATCTTAAGGGGGGGTGTTAGAGTAAAGTAATTAATTAACTTTACTCTCCTCTTAAGATTTCACTTTATGCACATATATTAGTCATTTAATAATTAATATTAATTATTAAATGCACTCACCTTAGGGTTAGGTTTTCCTTTCGGTGTTGATCTCTTTTTATAAGGATTGATCTCTTGTATTGTTTTTTTTCTTGATTCATTTTTTCCCTGATAATACATCTTGCACATTGTCAGAGCCAAAACCCTTGTTTTGTTCTCTCTCTTTCTTTGTGACAAGTTTCTTGCATGTAGGTGTTCTTTGGGTTTTGTGGATTTGTATTTCTCAAATCCTACATACAATTCTTTCCTTAGTTGATACAACTTCCAACCCTTTTACTGTGGCTTTCCCTTCAGAAAATCTCTATGCAAATTCGAGGGAAATTATTTCATCAAATCTATCTAGCTTCAGGAAGTAATCTAACCATCTACAATTTCTAAATTCATCCAGTCATTGTGCATCTTGTAATAAAATATCATGCACCATGGGTTCATTTTGAATTAACCCACCTCCCATTGTCTACAATCAAACAAATGCTCTACAACTTCTTTCTTGTGATTCCCATTTAAAAATCAAGCTCACTTTCCTACAATACCTGCTAAATTTCCAATGCTAATATTGACTGAATTTTATTTTCTTTGTTTCACCTTTTTGCTTGTAACTCAAGATTACAATAGGGTCAATAATGGAAAGAAAATGAGTGATAAAGGGGAATTATGATGGGAAGAAATAGTGGTTGCAATTAATGTCACTCACACATGCAAGTCGTCCTCTCACTCAAATTTCAAATCAACTCATTTTAAATGGAAGTACAATCCTATTGAGAATTTCACTTCCAAACATGAAGAATGGTCATATTGGGAGATGAGGAAGAACCTAATCGAGGAGAGGGAAGAGGTCTACATTAACCTAGCATTCATTCTAATCCCCATTGCTTGACTTCTCTCCAAGAGTGGCAGAGTTCTAACAAAGTCTCCAAATGGAAAAGTCCCTTAAGGCACAACTGAAAAATATGGGATGGTCAAAAAGTACGATAGTTGATTTCTAGAGGTATTTGCAGGAGACCAAATACCTTAAAACCTCATATAAAAAATGTTAAAATGGGCAATGAGTGTTTTGATGAAATCTATGACTTTGAGGTTGGATCTAATAGTAATCCAAATTCGAATCGGGGTCCTGAATAGGAGCACACACCAATTTCCAACCTCCCACC
Source organism: Sequoia sempervirens (assembly GCA_007258455.2). Taxonomy (NCBI): domain Eukaryota; kingdom Viridiplantae; phylum Streptophyta; class Pinopsida; order Cupressales; family Cupressaceae; genus Sequoia; species Sequoia sempervirens. The sequence goes on from VDFB02105785.1 coordinate 580,681,788, forward strand.
TCAAGTGCTTGATACAGAGAAAAGAAAGGACAATTGACCAAAACACAAAGCAATGCAGATCTCATCCTCCACTAGCATTCTAACAAAGGGTAAGAGGACCCGACAGTCTCCAAAAAAATCCTCCACATCTCCAAAGGCCCAAGGTTCATTAGGATTAGTCATCAAAGGATCTGAAGTGACCAATACACACTCGTCGAAGGAAAAGAGAATTCAAGACTTGGGTGGGCCAAGCTCCTTAGAAAAAGGAGAGGAAGAAGTGGATTCCATTCCACTAGTTTCCTCATACCCAACAATCTAGGTAAGTTTTTCACTCACCATCCTTTCTTCTACTGCATCAATTGTTGTTGCTCCCCCATTATCTTCCAAAAAAATTCTTCATTTGTGGATCCCGACCTCCTCATCCTTAATACACCAATGGCTATATTTGATAATGAGCCACATACAGAAATCCTACATGCTCAACGAGCATCTTCTGCTACATCTGCAATTGATTTTTTGATCACCTTATCAAAGGAACAAGTTCCAAACACTAAGACACCAATTCTATAGGTTTCATCACCCCTACCTACTTCTAGGAATATTCCTCTTTTTCCACCTACTCCCCCTTTTACTCTGATGAGCACCCCTACTCCTTCCCAACTTGCACACGACATCCTAACCTTTTCAATGATAATACTTCCTTTTGCCTCCCTGTAAACTCAATTGGCCGAAATCACCCCTGTTATCACCCTCTATGGTCTCCCCATCGATGTTTCTCTTGTCGTACAAAGTATTGAGGCCCCATAGAGCCTCTGAACCCATATTGAATTAACAAGGTAGGCCCAACAAGAGAGGAAGCAAAAGTTGCATGTAAAAGTCATGGTGAATCCAACCACCCCGAAGTTGGAAACTTTTTTTGATGAAGAGCATAACACTTTGATGATCTCAGCTATGAGGCCACAGATATCCAAACCAAAAGAGAAATTTAGTTTGAAGATTACAATATCCAAGTTGTGAGTCTCAATTTGAGCGAAACTATTCCTTGTGACAAAGTGGGCTTGGCCAAGGTGACAGAGAAGGTAGTCTATACTGACTATGAGAAATTGGAAAAGAAATTGAAGAAGTGTGAGGTAGGAATGTAAAGGCCACAATGGACAAGATATAAGCGGAGATCAAAGGAAAAGTTATGGAGATGGCACTATAGACACTGAAAAATGTACTAATCGATGTCATATATTTAATTTAGATTTACTAACATCATTTCCTCTTTAACCCATCCTCTTTTCACTTAATTTATTAAATTAGTCTAGCTAGTTAATTAATTACATCATTTTCATCTATTGACCTAATTAATTTAAATTGGGTTAATTCATCTCTTTTTGCACTAACACTTCATCTAATTAAATTAAATAAATCAAAATATTTAATTTAATCTCCTAAGTCATCTTATTTAATTAAATAACCCTAGTTATTTAATTAAATATCATTTCACCCTTCCCATATTTATTAAATCATCTAATTTAATAAATATCTCTTAATTCTTCTAATTCCCTAATTACATATATTAAACCTTGTTTAATTAACAATTAAACTAATTTTCTTCTAAGCAAAGGGAATATTCTAATAGAATATTCCTTATCCTCCTTTTTTGCACAATTAAAAAAAAAATTAATTTGTAAATTACCTTTTTCCTCACCCAAAGGAATATTCTAAGGAATATTCTCTCTCCTCCAATCAACTCACTTAGCTTCAAATGCAAGTTAACCTTTAACCTCTTTGGCAAGTTACCTTTGACCTATGTGAGCAGGCCAAACTTGTGTTTGTTTGAGGCAAGTGTGGGCCCTTGATTAACTTTCATCATGCATTCTCATCCATTGATGAGAACCCATGATCCATTCCTCTCATCCCTTCATCTTGAACTATCGATTAAGCTTTTTTATCTCAACCTTTCATTCCTCATTTTCTCTCCTATAAATAGATCACTATTTGGAGACAAATGGATCCATCTTTCAATTGCAAACTTATGCTATTGAATTCACTTGCATCCATAGTCTCATTTTTACTCACTTTTAGCTTATTTTAGTTCATTTTCATTGAATAATAGCTTAGAGCATCCATTAATGGCTTCCATGCATCCATATTAGTTTATTTATAAATTAGGTTTTTCATCCTTTAGCTTAGAATTAGGTTAGATTAGCTTAGCAATAGCATAATCAATGCATTTCTAGCATAAAATCATGGTAACTTAGCTTGAATCATGTTCATTGTTAGCATAAAATAGGTTTTCATACATCAATCACAATGGTTTCATTGATTCTCTTCCAAAGAATTGACTGAAATGGGCTCACTAATCATGGGATTGGGAAAGGGTCATCCTTTCACATCAACACGACACAAATTCCACAATGGGATAAGTTTCAAATGGATTAGAGTAGATGTTTTCAAATCTTTCATAATTTAGTATGTTAGGTTTTGATAAAATTTTTAGTTTCAATTTAATTTGATTGATCTTGTTGAAATTCGAGTATTAGTGGCTCTGTTATGTTTCGATTCTTCATGGAACAAGCATAATTCGGCCAATACTAATATTTTCACATTACATTCTGGCACTAAGAGGGAAAAATGTTAACCATTTTTAGCTCAATTTTTTTTTTTGCTATTTGACACAATGAAACTCAAATTACAAATAGTGATGCTATTTCAATAGTGTTGCCATATAGCAACACCCTGTCAATTTGAAACACCAACGCATATTTAATTTTTTGACACTGATTTAAATATGGCAATGTGTATTTAATTTGGAGATATAAAAAAATGTAAACAGTGAAGGTCAAAATCACCAGTTCGACGCTTTCAAATTCCAAATCATGGCACTATCATTAGCATTGACGCCCATCAAAATAGTGATGCTATCATACTCACTGGTCTTGCTGCAAGGTGACACCCATTTTCACTAGAGCGACGCCCATAGTTCAAATCATGGTGTTATTGTGTTCAACGACACTCAACTTTGGTAAGAAGTTTAATAACTATTTTTTCAGCATGTGCTTTAATTTTTTGACTTTATCTAAATGCTAATATGTCACTAACTTCTCATTTTTTTCTTTTTAGATTAACTAGTTTTGAAGATTTGGAGAAAAACTAGGAAAAAATTTACCCCAACTTGTTGGGGTCATAACTTTCTACTCGATGGTCAAAATTTGAATCTTTTTGCATCATTGGAAAGCTCTCCAAGAGGACTAATTTAGTCCCTCAAAATCCAATGCCTTTGGAAATTAATTTTTAGTGCAATTTTCAACTGTAAATTCCGCTCTGAAGGCCTCCGAAAATGTGATTTACTACAACATAGAAAATATATTAAAAAAATTGAAAATTTTAATTTTTAGTTTTTTTTAGTTGTAGTTATTGTAATAGTGTTTTGACACTTGTGGAGAAATTATAACCCACCATATGTTACTTTCATTTATGTTTTAGGACCACTAAATTTCCATTAGGTTTTTAAACTTACAATATTAGGACGAACTAGCTTTCAATTGGGTTTAAAATTCATTTTCAAAGTTGATTAAAAATGAACCCTCACACCATCATTTTACTTTGGGCTTAAAATTTAACAAGGTAACTTCATTTTTCAATTGGTGCTCTAAAAAGAACTCATCATTATTTTGAGGCTTAAAACAAACTTGTGCTTTCATTGTCTTGTAATTTTCTTTGCAATTTGTGTCATTCAAATGTGTATGCACTTCTCTCTTGCTTCAATGAAATATTGAGAATCAAAAGCATTCTTGTGACATTGGTTATCTAAAAAATTACCTACATCTTTCAATTAGGTTTAAAATTGAACAATCATGCTAGTGTGAGAAAGAGACATTGTGTGTGTTCCCTCCTTGTGCTTTACATGAACTAGGTATTCAAACTACAAGTGTACTCATGCACTTTTGTTATCTTTAGAGGTGTCTACCTATAACCAATTCGAAGGTGAATCCAAATATTTTTTCACTCGGGTTGGTATATAAATGGATAAGACTAAACTATCAAGTCCTCATGGTATGTAGGCCTTAGTCGTACAATGTCTTTCAAAATGGAGTACTACTGTAAAAAGTATAAGAGCCCCTTGTAGGATTGATTAAATCCTTTAGTAGCTTTTTGGATGCTCGCAAGGTGCTATGTCCCCAATTACCCTTACTACAATCCATTTGTTTAGCAAGCCAAAATCCTAAGTTATGTGTTGGTGCAAGAACAGTCATTCTAAAGTTGCCCCACATTTGTACTATTTAATTGTAGAAACATAAAAACTCATTTTATCTCCAGATGTTAAGGATTTTGAGATTTGGTGGTCCCAAGAAGTGTGTGTTGTGGAGGGGAGCCAGTGTTGCCAAATCTCTAACTGTTTGCATTGTTTAGTGTTTGGAAAAATCCTAGTGGGGACTCAACAAATATAGCCATTTCTATCTTAGGGTTGTAAATGATTGTGAGTCGGTTTAACACTTTGATTTATTCCAAAATGATACAAAAACAAACATTCACTATCATCCTCAAAATTTCAAACACTTTGTCTTAAATATGGATTTCTTGAGTTAGCCTTGATATTACTACTTGTCCTAAGGATTTATCCTTAGAGATTTCTAAATATCTTGGCTTATATCAAAATCCATATTTTCCAAAGATAACATGGGCAATTGTGGCTTCAACCTCATGATTTTATGAAATGGACATTGTGAAAGTTATGGTGTTTTTGACGTAAACATTTAGTTTGAAAACATAACCAAGAAAAGTGTTTGTGGTAAAAATAACCTCATTAATCCAAGATTAAATCAAATGAACACCCCACATTGATGTATGAATTCAAATCGTTGATTCCCTAAACCCAAGAAAATTGAGATAGAAAAACATTGCAAACATTGAGTCCAAAATAATTGAGTTCCATTATCCAAAATAATTGAGTCTCACTTTTTCAAAATCATTTAAGTCTTATTTTACCAAAATCATTGAGCTCTTGGAGTCATTATCACTTTAGAGGTATAGAATTTTTCTCACTACCTTGGTCTTGCAAAATAAAGGTTCACTCTAGGTCAACATTGGGTCAAACACTTCATCCACCCCTCCATCAAATTTCATCCTTCACTTCACCAAAATTTGCAAAAATTTCAAGTACACCAACACTTTGGACTTAGACATTTATCAAACCAACCCCTAACTTAGGTACTTTGTATGTGAAATGAATCCTTTTCCATGCATTTGGTTAAGTTAGTTATCACTTTTGAACTAGTTTATCTTGAATGTCATGAGTCTACCCTAAAGATTTCCAAGTTCATATACATCCTTTATCCCAACATCAAAACATCCAACTTAAGTCAAAAGTGTTGTCCCAAAAAAATTACAAAGATAACTTCCAATATCATCCACCTTTTCATCCCCAATTATCATCATTGCTCCAAAATGACTTAGAGTGTCCCTTTTACCTAGATTTGAGTCAACTAGAGAGTTCAAACATTGCAAATATCAACATACCTCTCCCATTGTTGACCCAAAATCCATGGCTAAAACAAGATCAAAACACAAGAGAATCATGGAGGAAACCAAATTCTCATATACCATTAAAGTAATCCAAATCCTCAAGAATTTGATCTGAGAAGTCATGTTACCCCATTGCAACAACCCTCATCTCCATCAAGACCATATTAGATAGAAGACATCATGAACAACCCATTTGGACTTAGTAGAGAAGAAATCATGGAACATCAAGCCTTAGAAAATGTGACTCCAATTTCCCCATCTTTTGTTGCACAATCATTGAAACAAGGCTTGACCTCATCTATGATCCAACCAACTCCATCCCTTGTACCAAATCTACCCTTAACATATATTCTTGCAACTAGGCTAGGAACCAACCTTGGTCTCACTTCATGTCTAGGAACAAACACAACTTTAGGTATTCACAAAACAACCATTCCATTAACCACCAACCTTCCCTAAGATACAAGTTGGATACCAACCTTTGGAAAACCACTTACATTCCATGATGGCACAACAATCTTGACATATCAATCACAACCATCCATCACCACAAATACCCCAAGTATGCCTAATGTTACACAAGGTAATGTGAACCAAGTACCTCAAGTGGGAAAAAAAGGGAAATTTAACACTCTCATGCAAAGTCAACCCTTGACAAGTGGTTCCAACAACCCCATTGACACATCAAAACAAGTGGTTACCCAAGCTACTCAAGTCAATCCACCATCCACATCAAACCCATCTATTATCAATCCAAATCAAAACACCTTGGTTACAAATCCTATCAACCAAGGTAATACCTTGGTCACACCTCAAATACAACAAGGGAACATTTTAGATCAATGGACTCAAGGTCCTAGTATGTCATTACCATCACAAAATCTAATGGCATCATCCTCATCATTTCCCACGGTCCCCTTTACCATGAAAAATCAATTGGGACCTCAAACTTACATTCCTCCACCTCCATCTACCATCTTACAAGGGATATTAAATCAAGGGAACCCTCCACATCTCACCCAATCAAAAAATCAACACTCAAAACCTATCAAAAATATCCCAACCACTGATTGATCCTACATTGAAAGCACATGCCTCGGCCTTAAAACAAGCACAACAAGTTTATCAACAAGTCATCTAAACACAAAAATATCAAGTAGCCTTAGTAGCATAGAAAAAACATCAAGCATCCTTAGTAGTGCAACAACAATAAGCTCAACATCAAGCAGCCTTAGTAGCACAACAACAACAAGCTCAACAAGTTGTCTTAGTAGCATGACAACAACAATCTCAACAAGCCACCTTATTAGTGCAACAACAGCAAGTCCAACAAGTCGCCTTAGTATCGCGACAATAGCAAGTCCAAGAAGCTAGCTTAGTAGCGCAACAACAATAACAAGTCCAACAAGTCACCTTAGTAGTGCAACAACAACAAGCTCAACAAGCCACCTTAGTAATGCAATAGCAACAACAAGCTCAATAAGCCGCCTTAGTAGCACAACAACAACAATCTCAACAACAAGCCTTACTAGCTCAATAGTATGCCCAACAACAGCAATGAGGTTCTTATTATCCTCACTTGAACATCATCAACCCAAACACATTGGGACCATATACATCAATACCCCAATCACCTTCACAAAATCTCACACCACCATACACCCCATAGAACTCATCTATCATCCCTCCCACAATATGTTCCTTCGGCCAATCCTGAAGATGATCTAGCATCGCAATTTAGAGCACTCTCACAAGAAATGCATGAATTTTAGATGGAAAAGACAAAGAAGCCTCATACATGGAATCTATGTCCATATCCATTTGATCAAAACATTGCAATGGTACCATTCCCTCCTAACTTTGAAATCCCAAAATTTGATAAATACAAAGGGAGGAAAAATTTTGTAGACCACATCAAAGAGTTTAATGTCATGTGTATGGAGGTCACCTATAATGAGTCCTATTTGATGCGCCTTTTCCCATGAAGTTTGACACACCCAGCCATACATCAAATCTTATGATGAGCTTGTCCCTAGAGCCCTTAACATCGAGAGAGCCCTAATCTCACAGGGAAACACACAAGTGTATAAAGACAACCACCCATCCACTAGTTTTAATGACAAGCCCCGCTATTGCACCAAGAAAAAAATTGTTACTAGTGATGGTGTTGTTGATACAAAGGTGGTCTTAACTGCTCCTAGATAAGAAAACACCCAAACCATGAATACACAACAACCATACATGTCACTATCAAACAATCAAATGATCAATGCTACAAACACTCAACGTGCTCCTAAACAAAAATTCACTCCCTTGGGGGAACCTATGGAAGATGTGTTAAAGAGGTTGATATAGTCTAATCTTATCATACTCCCAGATTTCTCAAACTATCAAGAGCCACAAATCAAACCTTGTAGCTATAGAGAAGATCAATTTTGTGAATTTCACCAATACAAAGGTCATAGCACACACAAAAAAATAGGCTCAAACATCTAATAGAGGATCTTATTGAACAAAGAAACATTGAGGTTGATCAAAAATATGGGAATGAAAATCTAAAAATTTACACGAACCCTATGCCTGATCATGGAAAATAAAAAGATTCAAAAAATGCATCAACTTCAAAAAATACCTAGGATACCACGTTGGGACATGTTTACATTGTTTATGAGGAATCAGATATGCATCAATATACTATTTTAAAATAAATTCCAAACCCATCAACAGTGTTTGGCACTATTTTATACCATGATGACATCAAGTGGATATTCAATTGTGATATCTCTCCCACATATGACTCAATGATTGGGCATGTTGAGGAATTTTTGAAAAAGCTAGAAATATCCCTTATTGCACCCATACCCACAAAATGTTGCAAAGATTGTTTAACCGATGATATATCATCCACCAAAGGATCATGTCAAGAGGAGGCTCTTGAAGATAATGAAAGTTATTCTGAATGAAGTCAACATCAAGAACCCCTATCCCCATAGTTTCACAAAGAACTAAGGGACATCTTCCAAACCATTTTAAACTATAGATATGTCCCCAATATCACTCCTGGATGTTTCTTTCAGATGGACATATAGACGATATTCATCAAAAAAATGAGTCTCCCACTCTTGATATTCCTACATGTGCAAGAGCAAGTAGTAGTCGAGATTATTGATTCTTATAGTGATTGTGCATCATCGACATATTTTGGATTAGTACCGACATCTTTTGAAACTGTATCAATAGATAATGATGTCCTAGAATCAAAGAAAATAGTTCATGAGCAAGCAACAGTCAAGATTCTTGATTCTTATTGTGATTATGCATCATCAACATCTTTTGAGTCAACATCAACATCTTTTGAATTAGTATCAATAGAGAATGATTTCATAGAATCAGAGAAAATAGTTCTAAACCATAGATTTTTGGGTAGGGCTTATAGGCTACTCTTGCACTCTTAGGAATGTTTCACCTAAAAGGAGAGAGATAAACCCCACTCAAAGGATCTACGCTAGGTTCACTCAAATTATGAAATGTATGATGTTATTTAAACTAAATGGAATGATTTAAGTGCAATTAAATGAAATATTTGACTGATTATGAATGCAAAACCTAAGAAACAAGTGATGTTTGAAAACACATTGTGATATGTAGAAAACACCTAGAAATGAATGTAAAACTGAAAAGAAATGAACCAACATGGAAGTGTGCACCTAGGATCTAGAAGGAGCCTAGAAATGACACTTCAAATTTTTTTGATGTTGATTTTTAGGCCTAATGGGACTCATTCACCATTCTAGGCGAATTAGTCCCAATTCTGCAAAACTATTATGGAACCCATTCGAAAAAAGGGTATCTAAAAATGCAAAAAACTCAAAATTGACTTGAAAGTGGGACTCATTCACCACTCATGGTGAATGAGTCCACTTTCGAATTTCTGACTATTTGAAAGTGGAATCTAGAGCTTCTAATCTGCACTTTGATTCTCTACAGGTGTCCACTTCTGAAACTCTAATTTCTATACCTGAAAATGATTTTTTGTTGATATTTTGACTTGTTGAATGAAGAGAAGACTTGAGCAACCTTGTAACTTGATTCTTAATTATTTCCAAGCTTCCAAGAGACATAAATCTATGAACACACAAGAAGAGAAGAAGAAATGTTGAAGTTTAGGGCATGGGGGTTTTCCTTAGTCAAACCCCTTTTAGGTAATTAAACAAAAATGATGGAAGAATGGAATGAAACATGCAATAATGGAGTTGATTACCTTGCCATAATATTTTATCTTGAAATTTTGTAGTAAAACATGAAGAATTTTCTCTTGAAGGTTTGAAAATTGATATCTTGGTGACTTGAAATGATAAAACCCTAAGTTGCTTGACTTGAGATGGAAGATTGGTGGATGAATGAATGATAAGAGATGTGAATTAGGGTTCAAAGACTTATATTTATAGGCATTTCACCTATTTCACCCATTAACAACTCGTCACAGGCCGACATGAAGAAATAATAAACTTAAATTTTACTTTTTTCCCACTCAAAGGTAAAAAATGAGCCAAATGGGACTCATTCACCACCCATGGTGAATGGGTCCCACCTGTATGGGACTAATTCACCATGGATGGTGAATGGGTCCCACAGGGGCCATTTTCTAGCTAAGATGCCAAGAGATAAGGAAATAAGGTTTAAATTGTAACTTTGTTGATTATTTAATCAATTTAAGCGTTGGGATGCACAATATGGGTTAACATAGGCCTATTAGTGATAATGTAAAGGTCAATTAGGGATTGGGACATAGAATCGAATGTGAAAGTGTGATTAAATACACTTTTCATCACTAAAATGAGATCCACATAGCCTAGGAAGGCACAAGAACCAATGTGAATGTGTGGGACACATTACAACACTAGTTTATCATTAAGTTTAAGTTGCAAGCCTTCTAAATTGATGTGATAATGTTAAACTATTAAACACATTTTATAATGTTGAATTAGGGTAAAATGAGTTTATTAAGTTTAGAAAAGTGTGAAAGTATCTTACAATACTTTACAACACCTTTACAAGACACCGTTAAAAGCATGTTATTTAATTTGTAAGGGTCCAAGACCTAGTGTGGATGCATAAAATTCCTCAAAACACCTGAGTCAATGCCTCATTAAGTCCAATTTATCATGAATTATTCCCATGTCAAGCAATAGGTCCATTTTTCTATGGCACATTTAGCCCCCACTTTAGTGACAGGATGAACTTGCTTCAAACTCACACTAAAGTAGACATTCAAGAGAGATCCGAGTGTACAGATGTAGATGACAAAGAATGAAAAATATCAAGAAGGAAATCAAGCCCCAAGGATCTAGGATCGTAAGTCAAACTAACAAGATACATAATCATGCAATGGAAAGAACTAAAGGAAAGAAGAACAGGTTGAAAAAGATGCACTCACTCTGGGGCCATAAAGCTTCTAGTCGTTTGCGAGGTGAGATGTCCCAAAGAAGTGGTTTAGTGAGAAATTGATGCCAGTGTGTCGGCTTTCCACCATATAATGAGAAAGTCATGCCAGTGTGTTTGCTTCACATTATACAAACCATACCAAAGGTATTCTCTTAATAACTTTGATAAGGCACCACAATGTAATGCTTTTTGCAAAAAAAAATTGAATAAATTATGTAAAGAATTTTGTTAAAGGGGATTTTTCTTTGTTCATGTAAGGTCTTCTTCTTAGTGAGCACTGTGCCTAATGTCTCCAAGATAGGACAAGTCAATGTTTTAGATCGTTATCCATGGGATGCTTTGTTCGCATCAGGCCACTTTAGTTTATCGTACACTCTTGGAAGGAATCAAACCCAATGACACCACCAAGAAGAGGACATGTCACAAGAAAAATTAAATCATGCCATGAAATTTTCAAAAAGATGTTGTCTATGTATGCCCCCACTTTAAAGAGGTTGCTACACCATTATTGTGAGCAATTGCTTTAAACTAGAAGAGGGTATGAGAGCTTATTCAAAAGGTCCTATGCCAAGTCATATGTTTTCAATAAGTTGTTTCATGAAGAAAGGGAGTATGTCATATGCAATTCAATCTTAATACATGTCATCCACATCTCAATCTTGATCATATATGTTCATGAAAGGTTAACAATTAGCTGAAAGAGACAATGACAAGTGACATACAGGGATAAGGCTTTCTAACCCTTTGCCCCCACTTAGTGCATAACAAGGGTGATCCTAGAATGGATGCAGAACATGCAATAGTGAGTATTATATGATCCTACAACTATTGCATGGAAAGGATCAGCAAGTAATGTTATTTATGTGGATAAGGAAACAAAGTTTCTGCTTGATACATGTTTAATGAGATATCTATCAATTTAGGATGTACCAAGGTTAGAGTTTTCTTGGAAGAATCTTGAGTGATAATATGGACGTTGAGTGAAGTTTTGGTGGATGGGTTGATTTCTATGAAAGGACAATCATGAAGACCATGATTTGGAAGAATGAGGTTGGGTGTATTGTGAGCTTGTTTCTTGTGTAATGGTGGGTAAAGAATGATAGGATTCTTAGGTGTGACCAAAATAACTTCAGCACACATAGGGGGATGATGAATGGTTGGATTTTTTTTTAGTATCAATAGTGGTAAAATGCTTTATTTGGTTGTTTGCTTTATCTAAGGTATCATTCTTATGTGCCATAATATCGACCCTAGGAGGAGAGCTAATATGTTCATCACATGACATAATTGAATTTGGAAAGATAACTTCATCGCTCATAGGAGAGGCATCAAGAGAAGGATAACTAGGAGTTTCATCATTACTAATGAATGAAATTTTTTGTTCAAATAGATCTACAATCACAATGTCTTCTAACACTAATCTATCTTCTTCATGTGTAGAGAAGATATTAGGAGAAGAAAAGGGTTGATTTTCATGATTATCTATACTTACATCCTCATGTCCTAGAATGTCATCTTGAGTAGGAGAGGTAGGATTTCCGTAGCTCTCAATCATATGCTCCAAAAAAATGTGTTTTTCATGATCATTCGCGATTGTATTATTTTCACAATTAGGGGGGGTGTTGGGAGATGAATGAGGACTCGATAAGGTAGGGGAAATGATTTCAACTTTTTGTGTCACAATGTCTTTACAAGGGGGAGGAGAAGGAAGACAAGAAATACTTTCATGATCTTCAATGATTGTATCTTCTTTCATCAAGATACCTTCATCACAATGGGAGATATATCAGGAGAAGAACAATTATGATGATCATGACTGTCTATGCATGCATCCTTTTGTGTCAAACCTTTAGTGGATGAACTAGGATGATCATGACTATCAATGCATGCATCCTTTTGTGTCAAAACTTTATTGGATGAACTAGGAGAGATGAAGTCTTTAAGATCTTTGTCTAGCATGTCTAATTCATCACTACAAAAAGGTTTGGGGGATAAGTTATCATCAATTTTTTTAGGCTTCTCATGAAAAGCATTAGAGGATGAAGTGAGCAAGATAAAATCCTAAAGAACTTCATCTAACTTGTCTACATCACCACTACTAGGAGGCTTAAATGAGAGGGTTATTTGAAATTGAATCATTTTTTTAATTGCATCATTTGATTTTTTTGTTTTTTTTTTTCATTTGCTAATGAATATGAACTAAATGAACTAGGAACTAAGGCTAAAAATGAAAATTGCAAAAGTCTAACTGCCATGAATGTAAAAAATTATTATTGCTAATGATTTAAATGTATGGGAAGTTATGTAAATGTAAAATGCAATGTAAAGAAATAGAATGAAATGCAACTTTTCAGATTGCAAATAAAGTAATTTACCGATGACACTATGCAATAATCTGAAAGATGAAGGATTGGAAATGCAAATGTGAATTTTAACCATGCATGAAATGAGCTAATGTAATCTAAATATAATGAAATGCATGATATAGAAACTCGGCCAACTAATATAGATAACTAATGGAAGCAAACATAAGCATAAAAATAGGGTTTTCAGCTCTATAAAAGGTAGTTTCAAGGGTCAAAAGGGACTGATTCGCCCAGGGTGGTGAATGAGTTCCAGTATGGATTTTTTTTAGAATTTTCAGAAAATGTTGAGTGATTGTTAAGCTTTCTGAGTGCTATGATGCAGACCTAAGTTAAAAATGTAGAATATCAAAAAATTTACATGAATTTAGATGCCAAAAATGCAACCTAAATGCACTTTTTATGAATGCAAAATTTGAAACCTAACATGGAAAGGAAATCATGCAAAATATAATGAAAGATTAATGCAAGGCTAGATATATGATGAAGGATTCCAAAATCATACAAGAAAGTGTTCTAAAAAGTAGGTTCACCAAAATGAACTGTATATTTTTGGGTAGGGCTTATAGGCTACTCTTGCACTCTTAGGAATGTTTCACCTAAAAGGAGAGATAAACCCCACTCAAAAGTCTAGGTGGTTCACTCAAATTATAAAATGTATGATGTTATTTAGAATAAATGGAATGATCTAAGTGAAATTAAATGAACTATTTGACTTGTTATGAATGCAAAACCTAAGAAACAAGTGATGTTTGAAAACACATTATGATATGCAGAAAACACCTAGAAATGAATGTAAACTGAACAAAAATGAACCAAATTGGAAGTGTGCACCTAGGATCTGGAAGGAGGATGGAAATGACACTTGAAATTCTATTTATTTTTATTTTCATGCCTGGTGGGACTCATTCACCATTTTGGGTGAATTAGTCCCAGTTCTACAAAACTGTTCTGAAACCTGTTTCAAACAAAAGGGTATCTAAAAATGCAGAAAACTCAAAATTGACCTGGAAGTGAGACTCATTTTCCACTCATGGATAATGAGTCCATTCTTGAATTTTTGAATATTCAAAAGTGGAATATGGAGCTTCTGATCTGCACTTTGATTCTCTACAGGTGTATGCTTTTGAAACTCTAATTTTTTAACCTGAAAATGAGTTTTTGTTGATATTTTGACTTGTTTAATGAAGATAATACTTGAGAAACCTTGAAACTTGATTCTTAATGATTTCCAAGCCTCTAAGAGACCTAAATCTACAAATGCACAAGAAGAGAAGAAGAAATGTTGAAGGTTAGGGCATGGGGGTTTGCCTTGGTCAAACCCTTTTAGGTAATTAAACAAAAATGATGAAAGAATGGAATGAAACATGCAATAATGGAGTTTATTATCTTTCCATGATGTTTTATCTTGAAAATCTGCAGCAAAACATGAAGAATCTACTCTTTAAGGTTTGAAAATCGATATCTTGGTGACTTGAAATAGTAAAACCCTAAGTTGCTTGACTTGAGATGGAAGATTGGTGGATGAATGAATGATAAGAGATGTGAATTAGGCTTAAAATAATTTTATTTATAGGAATTTCACCTATTTCACCCTTTAATACCTCATCACAGGCTAACATGAAGAAATAATAAACTTAAATTTCACTTTTTTCTCACTCAAATGTCAAAAATAAGCCAAATGGGACTCATTTTCCACCCATGGTGAATGGTTCCCAGTTGGATGGAATTTATTTGCTATGGATGTTGAATGGGTCCCATAGGAGCCTTTTTTCTAGCTAAGATGCCAAGAGATAAGGAAATAAGGTTTAAATTGTAACTCTGTCTGTTATTTGATCAATTTAAGCCTTGGAATGCACAATATGAGTTAATAGGGGCCTATTAGTGATGATGTAAAGGTAAATTATGGATTGGGACACATAATTCAATGTGAAAATGTGATTAAATACACCTTTCAACACTAAAATGAGGTCCACATAGCCTAGGAAGGAACAAGAACTAATGTGAATGTGTGGGACACATTACAACACTAGTTTATCATTAAGCTTAAGTTACAAGCCTTCTAAATTAATGTGATAATGTTATTAAACACATTTTATAATGTTTAATTAGGGGAAAATGATTTTATTAAGTCTAGAAAAGTGTGAAATTATGTTACAACACTTTACAACACCTTTACAAGACACCATTAAAAGCATGTTATTTAATTTGTAAGGGTCCAAGACCTCGTGTGGATGCAAAAAATTCCTCACAACACCTAAATAAATGCCTCATTAAGTCCAATTTATCATGAATTATTCCCATGTCAAGTGATAGGTCCTTTTTCTATGGCACAAGTTCATATTCCTAAACAACATGAACCCATAGCAATATCATGTGTTTATGACAAGTCATATTCAGTGGATATGGATCAGAGGATATACTATCAGGGAACATGATTAGGTATTGATAATACCTTCACAACATCAAGGGAAATCTTTTCTACAACAAATATCAACATATGGGAATGAAGAATCCTTATGATGAAAATTTTGTCAATGCTACAACTCATTGTATCATGAGTTGGAATTCACCCATCATCTCATACACAAATTTGGACCAACATAAAAAGAAGAATTCCTATCAAAGCAAGGTGAATATCATAAAAAAAAATGAATTCATCAAGCAAAAAGGAAAAAGAAAATATAAATGGATACCAAAGCAAAATAAAGAAAATCATCCCTCCAAAATTCCATTAGTCAAAGAAACTATGGGGAAATACCAAAAGGAGAAATGTATCCATCAAAAGAGTTCTCAAATACAAAATCAAGCTTCTCAAGAAAGGAACAAAGTATATGGATAGTGGTTATTCCTAATTCCATAAAAACCTCCATCCCCACCCATCATCACCCACCTTCCCAAGTTTGGAGAGTCAAAGGTTCCAAACTATCAACCAATCCATCTCATATTCCTTCATGCATGACACCATAAATTCCATTCACAATATCCAATTCTCACATTGACCGTATGTTGGAAGCTACCCTTCATCATAAGGATTCTAAAGGCACTTTATCACAATGTTCATACATAGACAAGGTTAATTTTGGTATCCACAAGGTAGATCAGAGTTCTTCAAGGTTGCATTCAAGTGGTCATATCTTAGAAAAGAAACTTCTTCAAGCGGGATATCATTGTCATGTTATGACAATGGCCTTCACATCAGTACCACCAGGTGGTTCAACATGAGGCTAACATTTCTAGAAAATATCAAAAAATAAAAAAATAAAAAACATTAGAAAAAGGATTGAAAACAGTAAACATAAAAATCGTCCTCAAGTGAAAACCATTATGGTGGCACTTTGGGCAAGTACTATGATGAAAACCTAGCAAACAAGAATCATGAGCAGAATTGAGTGTTTATATGATCCTTGTTAGGAATAAGCATCTCATCCTTTTCATGATAAAACCAATGTTCCCTCCATCCATCCAATCCAAATTTATCCAGATATTCCATTTTATCTTGATCTTGACAAAGATTCAACATATACTTCAACTCTACTCATGGAAAATTTTTGACAAGATCTTTAGCATTTTATCTCATGAAGTCCCATAACCGGTATCTAGCATGCTAAAACTCTGCCAAATTCTTCACATATACATTACCTATCTTGGTTATCCATTGCATTATGAAGAATTGCTAAACATTGGGGGAAGGTTATTGCACTCTTTTTTCAAATAACTCTTGATCCATGTCTTTTATCTCACAGAATAGCATCAACATCATGATCTAGGTATCACTTTCCTCAAAATATTATCAAAAAACACCAAAAACATTCATAAAATCTTACCCAAAAAATCCAAAAATATTTGCAAAAATCCTATATAGCGAAAATCCAAAAACATTTAGAAAATTGTAAAGGAAAAATCCAAAACATCCAAAAAACATCAAAATCCCTAAAAAGGTCAAACATCAAAAACTCCAAAAAATAGAGTCTCTTTGTCAAACTACATCGTATCTGAGCTTTAACGTATGCAAGGCCATCATTTATGTGCCCCTGAGACACCTTAGGTTAGTCCTTTAGCAGTCTATCATAATAAACTATTGTCTCTCATCTATTCATATCTTTGTCTTGTAAATGGGTCAATTCAGTCAAACTACGTGATCTCTATGTGTATAATGTAGGAAAGGGTAATCTCTGATCAGCCCTCGAGACCCCTAGGATAGGTTTTTTAGGTTAGGTTCTTGGTCAAAAGTTAGAAAATCCAAAAACATCCAAATATTCAAAAAATGCCAAAACATCCAAATATCTCAGAAAACACAAAAACATTAGAAAATGGAAAACACAAAAAATAATAGAAAATTTTTAAAAGACCTAAAAAGCCTCAAAACATTTGGAAAACCCTAAACAACCTCAGAAAATTAAAAAAGAATCCTAAACACCACATAAAATTTTTAAAAGACCAAAAATAGCCTCAAAACATTTCAAAAATACCAAAAACATTGAAATATTCTAAGAAAATCCAAAACCCATCCATCCCATCTCACTTTCACATGTAATAAATTTTCACCCATAATAAAATGATCATCACCTTCAACCTTTGGAAAAACAAGTAGAAAGAAAACATAGCAAGTCATTAAGTGTGAACTTAAAAGTCTAAATTATAGGTAAATAAGTCAGTGAATTTTATAGCAATGGCTCATCTTACCATCATCATCCCAACATCAACCAACCCTCTAATCAACATGTCCTAGGAGGTATCCTTCCTATGAGGGACATCAATATCATATATCACTTTAGCTAAACTTAAACTAGGCAGGAGCTATAGATAACACTAACTATTTGTCTTTGATATTTTCTTATGATTTATCTTAATGACCCATTCTGAGGAACTCTCAATGATTTCTAAGAAAAAAAATTATAGAGAAAGGAATGGGGAATTGATCATTATCTTTCATTTTTTGTGCTTGTGGATACTCTTGTAAAATAATCCTGGCACATACTTGGTTAGTGGTGTGTAGGAAGGTCATTTGGAGTATGTTGTTGACTATTGCATATGCTTTAGTCCAATATGTTCTAAGCTTCTAACTTGAATTCCAACAATGTTTCCATATGTCAAGGTGTGAACAAGAACTATCCTATTTGTTTGTTGATTCAAATTCCATTACACTAGATACAACATCATCCTAGTTATCAATACCTTGATGCATTGTATCTATGTGTTATATCAAACAATAAGGAATGACAAAAAAATCCCAATCCAAAAGTGTCAACACCCATCCTGCATTTTACATTGTCTCCTCACCATCTCTAATAAAATCTGAATGGATCAAGGACTTGTTGGATCTTTTGAAGTAATCATCAGTAGTGGTCATTCATTCTTTATTCTTCTATCTCCTCCCTGTACTAACTTGGTATCATGACACTCAACAAAAACATTATCAATGCATCCACCCTACATCCACAAACCATTAGCATACATGCATCTCATAGTCATATCATAATCATAGGAATCCATCAGCATAATCACACATCTCCTGATCATAACACATCATACATTTTGAATTATTATTTGAGTTGTGATGAATAATATAGATTTTTTATTCTAATCATCTTAAATCATTACATATCATAAGAATTTACATCCATACGCATACAACATCATCATAAAACATGCATAGAAAATATACAAAAAAAAGTAAATACATCTATATCATATGATCCATACATGAAATAAAGAGAACACAACATAACATGAATCATTTGTATTTGTATCATATATATATCAAAAAATGTGTCATGGTACAAAATCCGGTTCAGTGTATGTACATCAATGATAAGTACAATATACATGAGGCTATCAAAAAGGAGCCCATGAATGTATATTAGTGGTAAAGAATAGGGAAAAATAAAAAAGTGTCTATAAATCAAAAAGCTAGCCCCGATGGTTGCTACCCTCTCAAGTTGATCCTCTGCTTAGGGATGTGCATCACTATGCTATGAAAAATATGGATGACAAAGAGCCACTAGAACATCTTAGTGATAATGTTGTTTGTAGTATGCAGCCTCTATGACAGCCTCTATAACCACATTGACATGGTCCAACCATGGGTCATTGCCACCATCACCTCAATCTATTGCTGCCTCACCACCTCCTGATCCCTCTCTCCTATGACAACCTATACCCTCTACAATGTTGCATCTCTCTCTATTATCACCACAATCACTTGTTGTTGAGCTTAGTCTCGCTCAACAGTAAGAGTCAAAACCTATTGGCAAGCCTAGTCCTACTCACCAATCAATGCTTGCACCTATTGTTGCAGCTAATGAATTTATGTGTCTCACGCATCTAGTGGTGGTGGTGCTCTTAGCTGTGATTGTACTTGTGGTTGCATCTATGGTTCAGCCTATGGCTGAACCTATGATTGGACAATCGGAGGAGCCCTCGAAACCTGACCATCCTAGCCATCCTAGCCTCCCTATCCCCTACCCTTGGCACCTCTACCTCCCAGTCTCCCTCTGGGAGGAGCACCTATCAGATCTATAAGTTGCCTTGGTGAGATGAACTATACATCATACGTTGGAGTGGTTTGCACTATAAGTTGGCCCTAGTCATATGCCTAAGATTGGGTAACCAATTGTTGGAAGCTATCAATAGCCTCTATAGCTAGAATAGTTATTCCCCATGTGGGAACCTCTCTGGCCGATCATGCAAAATAGCCATTTATGCATCATCGGGCCTATCTTGTACATCTCCAAACTATGTGACTGCCCTATTAGGGAGATATCTCTCAATCATAATATGCTCTCGATCCTACATGTAATGGATCTATCTAGAAAATTATAATTGTTGAATATCATCAAACCATGGCATCATCTAAAGCCATGGGCACTAGCAAAAAAAATTCATATCATCAATAACCTATCTCCAGTATGGGAGCCCAATCTATCCAATGTGCCTAAGTGTGATGGCACCTCGATATCTCCAAACGAAGGGATCATTTCGCTCCACATCTACCAGATATGCTATCAATTGAAGCATGGAAATGTGCTCCCATGCCTAAATATGAAGTAGAGTAACCCCTACACTGAGGGCTCTCCCATCACAATAAAAAAAATCATGTAAATCATGGTATAAGGAGGCTAGCATTATGGGCCCCCCATGCAAAAAGAGTCCTCTTACGTAGCATCTGGTGCCACACCAAGCCCCATCCTAGGTTGAAGAATTTTCCACGTCTGTCTGGAGCAACCAAACATGAAATGATGGATGCAATGATCAATCTAAAGGTCGACACATGACCTCTATATGTCTATAAATCAATCTAAGATGTGACCAATGTAATCTGGTCCATCTCCTTCACCTCGAGGCATGCATCAAACTTGACATCAGTTTCATAAATCATGTGATTGTCATGGATAGGAAAACACAATATCCACCACACATCCTCCAAAGTAACTATCGCCTCCCCCATTGAAAGGTGGAAGTACAAGATCTCATTGTTCCATCTCTCGTATAGAGTTGTCATCATCACCAAATGAGTTCTAATAACAAGTGTGTATGCAATGTACCACAATCCAATCTCTCCCAAGTGCTCCTAGCACAACTCTAAAAGATCACCTAATCTATCCAAAACTATCGTCATGTGCTCCCTTGACATCAATGGTGGGAATACCTCCTACACCCATGAAGCACATGGAATTAGGGAATCATCAAAATTTGAAGCTATTTGAAATTTTCAACCCATAAGTCATAAAAGTGTTGTTATCTACAATAGCATTGCTACATTCAAAATTCAAATAGCAATGCCCGATGCATTTAAAATTTTAAGTCAAAAAATGTCCCGCCAGATAAGATGGGATCCTAATTTAGCTAATGGATTGACCTAACCCTAATTTCTAAATCGGCAAGTGCATTGCCAAATAAGCCCACATCACCATTTAAAATTAGAAGCCCTAATTTTAAATCAAGAAAAGCATCGCCATATACATATGCATCGCTAAAAATGATTTGGGCATTGTCGATTTAAGTTTGGGAATTGTTATATAGCGACGTCACTAGAATCTAAATTCTAACACCTAATAAATGAATCAAAATTTCAAATTTCAAATTAGGTTTTGAATCACATACTAGTGGCATGTGCCTAGAAGCTACTAGAACTCTTGAACTCAATCAAAGATGTGTCTAGGAAGCTCTTGGCACACCATTTTGTCAAAGGGTCAGAACTCAAATCACAAGAATTCCTTAAGTATGAATGCACAAATGAATTGAAAATGACCCCTCTTGGCCTATTTAAGCTATAAAATTAGGGATTTTTTCCATAATTTAACCTTAATAATGGGGTTTATTATCATTTTCACCAATTTTGCCAATATGGACCTAATCACAAGAATTCCTTAAGTATGAATGCACAAATGAATTGAAAATGACCCCTCTTGCCCTATTTAAGCTATAAAATTAGGGATTTTTTCCATAATTTAACCTTAATAATGGGGTTTATTATCATTTTCACCAATTTTGCCAATATGGACCTAATTTTGCATCATTTTTTGCATTTTTGGCATTATTCTTGCATCCTAGAACCTTTCTAAACCCTTGGGGAAGCTTTTGAACCTTTATCAAGAAATCAACCCAAAATTTGAAATTTTCACCTGATTTCTCAAGGGGGCGAGGAGTCAACTTTATCCTTCCATTGGGGCATCTAAAAAATAAAAATTAAAAATTAATTTTTGATTTGGGAAGCATTTTTTTATCTAAAAATTGTTATTCTTTGAACCAAAATAGCAGGTACCTCGCTTCAAAGAGGGGAAAAATGTAGACACTGAAAAATATCCTAATCGATGTCATATATTTAAATCAAATTTACTAACATTATTTCCTCTTTAATTCATCCTCTTTTCACTTAATTTATTTAATTATCCTAGCTAATTAATTAATTGCATCATTTTCATCTATTGACCTAATTAATTTAAATTGGGTTAATTCATCTCTTTTCACACTAACACTTCATCTAATTAAATTAAATTAATCAAAATATTTAATTTAATCTCCTAAGTCATCTTATTTAATTAAATATCATTTCACCCTTCCCCTATTTATTAAATCATCTAATTTAATAAATATTTCTTAATTCTTCTAATTCCCTAATTGCATAAATTAAACCTTGTTTAGTTAACAAATAAACTAATTTTCTTCTAAGCAAAGGGAATATTCCCATAGAATATTCCTTATCCTCCTTTTTGCAGAATTAAAACTTTGTTTTAATTTGTAAATTACCCTTTTCCTCACCCAAAGAAATATTCTAAGGAATATTCTCTCTCCTCCAATCAACTCACTTAGCTTCAAATGCAAGTTAACCTTTAACCTCTTTAGCAAGTTACCTTTGACCTATGTGAGTAGGTCAAAAGTGTGTTTGTTTGAGGAAAGTGTGAACCCTTGATTAACTTTCATCATGCATTATCATCCATTGATGAGAATCCATGATCCCTTCCTCTCATCCCCTTCATCTTGAACCGTTGATTAAGCTTTTTGATCTCAACCATTCATTCTGCATTTTCTCTCCTATAAATAGATCACTATTTGGAGACAAATGGATCCATCTTTCAATTGTAAACTTATGTTTTTGAATTCACTTGCATCCATACTCTCATTTTTACTTGCTTTTAGCTTATTTTAGTTCATTTTCATTACATAATAGCTTAGATCATCCATTAATGGCTTCCATGCATCCATCTTAGCTTGTTTATAAATTAGGGTTTTCATCCTTTAGCTTATAATTAGCTTAACAATAGCATAATTAGTGTATTTATAACATAAAATCATGGTAGCTTAGCTTGCATCATTTTCATTTTTAGCATAAACTAGGTTTGCATACATCAATCACAATGGTTTCATCGATTCTCTTCCATAGAATCAACTGAAACAGGCTCACTAATCATGGGGTTGGGAAAGGGTCATTGTTCAATATGACACCAATTCCACAACGAGATAAGTTTCAAATGGATTAGAGTAGATGTTTTGAAATTTTTCATAATTTAGTATGTTAGGTTTTGATAAAATGTTTAGCTTCAATTTCATTTGATTGATCTTGTTGAGATTTGAGTATTACTGGCTCATTTATGTTTTGATTCTTCATGAATCAAGCGTAATTCAACCAATACTGATATTTTCACATCACAGGCCCACCTAAAGAAGACACAGGGTCAGCAAGGCAAAGCAACTAAGTTGTTTGAAGAAGCTCAAAGTGAAAAGGATTGGCTTTATGCCAAGGTGCAAAGATTGAAATGCGAGATTTAGGTCGAGTATGAGAAAATTTTGGACTATCAATGGAGGAAAAAGGAGCTTGAGGACACAACGGACAAACAAAATAGTATATATGTTGAGTTACAAAAGAAGTTGTAAGAGATGGATAGTAAAAAGGTGGATATATAGGAATAATTGGCTAACACCCAATCTCAAGTTGCTAACAATCTTTAGAAGGCCCAACTAGAAATAGAAAAAGAAAAATGGGAGAAGAAATACATTGAGTCTAGCTTATAGACTCGCAATGAAGAGATTGAGAAGTTGCACTATGAACTTGCAAACAATCTCCAGGAGAAGAATCAATTGGAGGAGAACATGGAAGCTAATGAATCCCAATTCCAACAAGAGTTGGATGCAGAATGAGGGTTTGAGCTCCTCTTGATACTTCAAGGGATGCTATCCTCCCATTGGGAAAGGATTATGGTTGCAATGACAACCCTAAGGCCAATCTTGAATTTCCTAACAAATGCACAAGAACTAGATGTGAAGGTAGGCCCAACAGTCGAGAAAATATTACATACGAGTATTTCTCATTCTAAGAATTCAAGGAGATTAATTGATAAGTTGTAAAAATAAATGGAGGGAGCTTTAAAAGATGTAATTCTAAACTAAAGGGTAGTAGCCAGAAAGGAAAATGATTTTATCACCTATAATCAAGTCACTCATCAAAGTAAGACTTGCCAATCAACATTGACTGAAAAGGTCAGAGAGATCAAGGGAGACTTGCAAGCTCTAATCCAAATTGGGTTACCTTCCTTCTTCTCAAAGGATGGAGAGGTATATGCAGAACAGTAGATTATATGGGCCATTGGGCTCAAATAGGAGTACTTCTCATCACTTCAAGGTTTGAGCTCATCTCCTTCGATCACAAAAGATGAGAAGGAGCTCTTATATTTATCCTACCTCTAGTACCACATCGGGACTGTTGCGTCAAAATGGGAAGGAGTGTCTTTCAAGGAAGCTCTTGATCTAAATGAGGCCTACGAGACATTGCACACACTTACTCTGCCTTTCGATGAATATTGAAAGTCTTAGCATGCCACTTTCCTCAAACTTTGAGGATTATTCTATATCTAGGTTCATACCTCCACAAGTGCAGGCCCCCTATAAGTCACCAGAAATTGTAAAGAAAATTTTTCTTTCAATATGTTACTTTTGTTTTCGGCCCTTCCAATCTTCTCTTTTTTCCCTTACTTCTTCCATGTTTTGATGGCACCATGCCTTGAAATCTAAATATTACTCTCGCATAAATGCATGTGATACGCCATGTGGTGGTCGTATGGATTTTATTTTATCGCTTTCCTTTAGGGCTCAAACTAGGACATGTGGTAGCCAAGCAAGGATTTTCCCCAAGTTGCTCTCACAAATTCAGAGATCGCCTACCAGTGTACCACGTCAACCACTTCATCAAGCGTGATTGTTTCTCTCATGGATTCATCTCTTTTTAGAAGAGTTTTTTGGAAGGCACAGTGAAGCTCTTGTCTTTAGGGTTGGTCTTATGGGACAATTTCATCACTCCTTGTAGCTAACTAGATCATATTTTTCTAGGCTGTAAGGTGGTCTAATCATCCTCTTATAGCATATCTTCATGGAACTTCTATAATATTCAGAACCATTAAGGAAGCAACTCAATTTTTATTAGCAAAGATTATTGTGATCTAATCAGGCCTTGGATCAGATTGTGGTCTATTAGGCGTAGACACCTAACAGTTGTTCAGCTCTATTGGTTGTGGTGGTGGCTCTTTCTTTCTAGCTATAGAAGGGATTTTACAAAGTGGGAAAAAGGATCACTATCACTTTTGTTTGGTTTAAGAAATAAGACTTTTACATAGCATTATATACACTTTATGGCATGCTTTAACTTTTAAAGACAATTAATCAGATTGGCATCCGACCTTTGCTTTCAATTGATTTATTGCAAAAATAGATATTATTAAGGAGAAATCTTTGAGATTGTACATTTTATGGCCTTTTGTCACAAATTTCTTTTTTATATCATTTATGTTGATTTCTCTATGCAAATTCCTATGGAGATAGTCTCAATAATAAGTTTTATATGCCATTAGCTTTTATGTTTAATGCTATCTTTTGGAAATTGGATCATTTTCATTACACTCTTTCATTTTCTGTGAAGATTATGCTAAATTTCATATTATGTTGTGAGAGAAAAAGGTTTTTGTAAAGGTATAAACATTCCTATTAACTTTAGCGTTTCTTACTTTTTTCAGACCTTAAAGGATGCTTCCCATAGGGAGATTTGAATGACTACTCTGTTCTTTCTTTAGCCTTAGTTGTTCATTCTCTTTCCAACAATGAATATTTTGTGGAATTTTGTTTCCATTTCATCAAAAGTAAGGAGTTGATAAACTTTAAAATGTTGCAAAATATTTGGTATCGCCATCTTTTATCTTCTATACGTTTCTCTTTCCCCTTTTCCCAACACACAAAGAAGACTTGGATTCTATACAATCCTGAAGGTTATTCAGTAAGGCACAATTCAGTCCCCACTTACTAAATTTACGATAAGATTGTTTGAAGAGGCACAAGCTTTTATGATCAACAAGTTGCATTGAAATAAATCTCAATCAGCAGATAAGAACATTTAAAGAAGATTGATGTTTACATCTATTGCAAGTATACAAATTCCAATAAAGTGGGTTAAATCTCTTCACTTTCAACTGAAATTGGCTTAAGTAGAAAGACACTAATAGGATATGTGAAAAGGAGAAAGGTTTTGGATGATAATACTGCAAAAGTAATTCAGAAATGATGTTTAGGGATCCTTGTTCTAACAAGATTAAAGATGGTGTAAGGAAGTTGATCTCAATTTTTGGGCATGATCATAATCATCCCTTATCAAATAAAAGAGATGTTCTCAAACACAAGATTAGGTTAAAAAGTTATGAATTGCATACAAAACATTGGTTAGACATAATACCAAATGAGATGTATGTGATGTTTTGTGATGCAAATCCGCATATGAATATTGAAAAAATAATATTTGAAATGTTAATGCCACATTATGTGAAGGCATATAAAGTATTTAAAAATTGTTGTGGTTATCATATTGAATTTGATCTTTTAATATCAAATGTTTTGAAAGATCATTGAAAGTGATGGTTTTCAAAATGTACCTCTTAAACAGGTAAGTCAATTCATAGCATCCATCTTATGTGATAAATTTGATGATGATGTAGATGTTCCAATGAAATGCATAGGACTTTGTGAAATATGTGGAATTTTTTTATGTTTAGCAACTTCAGGATCAATTCTTCCAGCATCAAATGAAGACATAAATGGCAGCATTTAATCTCTTTAAAGATGGTCGACCTTCCTTGTAATCAATATTTATTATTTGTAATTGTGTTTTCTTCGGTGGCCAACCTAGTTATTATTTGGAATTATATTTTTCTTTTGATGGCCAACCTACTTATTGAAGAGGTGCAACCTCTCTTGCAATGTATATATAGAAGGTCATTTCCTCACATTTAAGCATCAAGCAAGTTTGATCTCCTTCCTCATTCAAGTGTGAAATCTTCAATAGAGAAGTGTGAATTATTGTAAGTGTAAATTGTGAAGTTTCTAAGTACAAATTGAGGATCAAGTAAGAGAAGATTACTTGTTCTACAACCATTGCTAGTGCTGAATATTTTCCTTGTGTGTGGCCTCATTGTAAATAGACTTGTTTC
Organism: Sequoia sempervirens; assembly: GCA_007258455.2. Taxonomy (NCBI): domain Eukaryota; kingdom Viridiplantae; phylum Streptophyta; class Pinopsida; order Cupressales; family Cupressaceae; genus Sequoia; species Sequoia sempervirens. The sequence goes on from VDFB02105785.1 coordinate 580,709,056, forward strand.
CATTACTTATATATATAAGAGATATATTTGTTGTTCAGTTTTTCTCCCTCAAGAGGAGGGTTTTCCTAGGGTATTTGTTGTGTTTTGTGTTTGATTTTGAAATTAATTTTTTGTGCATTAAATTTACCATAAAATTAACATGGTATCAGAGTAGGTGTGAATAAGATCCTGATTAGATTTCGTATTGCAACGATACTCTTTATTCTCCTTCTCATTTTTTGTCTATTTCTATCTCTTCATCAAGATGGTGAACGGTCTTAAGATTGAGGATAGACTCGAGGGAGCATCAAATTACACATCATGGAGGTTCAAAATCATGCTCACCTTGGAAGAGAATGATTTGGCTAAGTTTGTGGAGACTAAATTTCTCGAGCCTACGGAGGAGGAAGAGAAGGTCTAGTGGAGGAACAAAGACATCAAGGCGAAGAAGATGCTAGTTGATTTCGTAAAGGATCATATTTTTCTGATTGTCTCCAAGTTGAAGATAGCAAGAGACATGTTCAAAACTTTGGAGATGTACGAAATCAACAACACCAGCTGGGCACTTGCACTGAAGCAACAACTTCATTATGTGAAGTTGGTGAAAGGAGAAATAGTTATTACTTCCTTCATGAGGATTTCAGAATTGAGAGATCATCTCTCTATAATTGGTCATGTGGTTGACAAAAAAGACTTGACCATGCTTGCTCTTAATGGTCTTCCTTCATCTTGGGAGTTGTATATTCAAGGAATCAGTGCAAGATTGAAACTTCCTAAGTTTGATCATCTAAGAGCAGATTGCATTCAAGAGGAGTCTAGGTTGGTGGCTAGAGGCATTGATCAAAGCTTAAATAATGAAGACATTCATGTCCTTACCTCTCAATCTTTGAAGAAGAAAGGAAAAGATGGGAAGAAAGGACACTTCAAGAGGAATTGAGATAAAGGAGCCGATCATGCTCCTACATTCAAGAAGAAGAGGAACCTATCCAAATTCCAATGCTTTAGATGTGATAAGTATGGTCACTTTGCTAAGCATTGTCCAACTAGGCCTAAGCAACAAGCCACCATTGCAAATTTTGATGATGTCTCTCCATAGAAGGACTCATGTGAATACTTTTTCTATTTGGCATTGTCAAGAAATGTACCTACTGACACCAACACTTGGTTGATTGATAGTGGTGCCTCTCAACACATCACTAGTTTAGGGAGCATTTATCAAGCTTTGTGGAGAGAGATTCTACTGAACAAGTCATTATTGGAGATGATGCTAGCTACTCAGTGAAAGGGTTTGGGACCTCTACTCTCCACTTGGATTCTGGCACTACCCTACATTTGAATGATGTTCTTTATGTTCTAGGCATCAAGCGTAATCTTGTTTCCATTTCAGCCTTGGAAGACAAAGGATACCAAGTTGCCTTCTCTAAAGGAAATTTTTTTGTGTGGATGCAGAATTCCAACTTCAAGACTACTCAAGTGATTGGTGTTAGACATGAGATCCTCTATAGGCTATGCGCTCATCCACTTTAGGAATTAATACATGATTCTTCAAGCTTGTGTGATCTTTGGCATCGAAGATTAGCTCACCTTCACTTCCGGGCTCTACCTATCATGGAGGAGATGGTCATGAGCCTTCCAAAGTTCAACTAGGAGCATGAAGGTACTTGCCAAGGCTATGCAATGGGTAAGAATACAAAATCTCCATTTCATAGTAGAGAAATTAGATCCAAATGTATTCTAGATCTCATTCATTTTGATTTATGTGGTCCAATGTTTGTTGCTTCTTCGAGTGGTTTCTTGTATTACATTCTTTTTATTGATGACCACTCTAGAAAGACTTGGATTTATTTATTGAATTCTAAAGAATCTGAGGAGGTATTAGAAAGGTTCAAGGAATTTAAAGCTCAGGTGGAAAATCTATCTGTGAAGAGGATTAAAGTCCTGAGATTTGATAATGGAGGAGAGTACACTTCCAACAACTTTTGAAACTATTACATTGAAGATGGGATTAAGAGGGAGTTTAGTGTCCCTTATAATCCTCAATAGAATAGTGTTGCTGAGAGGAAGAACAAATCAATGTAGAAGAAGTAAAAGCCATGATTCATGACCAAGATCTGGAAACCTTCCTATGGGCAGAAGCATCTAGGACAACAGTCTATGTTCATAATAGAAGTTCTCACTAAATCCTAGATAACATAACTCCTAAAGAAACCTTTACTAGGAAGAAGCCATAGGTGAGTCATTTGAGGATCTTTGGATGTCCAGTTTATGTTCATATTATGAAAGAAAAGAGAACAAAGTTGGAGCCTTCTGGAAAGAATGGAATACTTGTGGGTTACAGTGAGACATCAAAAGCCTACAAGATATACATCTTTGGTTAGAAGTTGATTGAGATCAGTAGAGATGTCACATTTGAGGAAGATGTTGCATTCAGGAGATCCAAGGGTACTCACATGGAGATTGATAGTGAAGAGTCTCCTCAAGATATGGAATTTGACCATAGTCCTAGGATTTAGAGGGATACTTCAGAACTAAAGGAAGATGATGATCCAGTTGAGCCCTTGGACCCTACTAATGGGCCTATCAATATTGTGATTTGGAGAAAATGACCTCTCTAGGCTAGGTAAACAATGCACAAGGAAAAAAGGTTTGCAACACCAAGAGGTACCTTCAGATAAAGTAAGAGACCTCACAAGTTCTCCAATTATGTTGCTTTGATGACTTAGATTATTGAGTCCAAGCCTTCTAGTGTTGAGGAAGCTTCTAGTCACCAGGTTTGGAGAGATGCTATGATATAATAGTATCAGTCAATTCTCAAGAATGATGTTTGGGACAACATTCCTAGACCCGAAGGAAAATCTATGGTATCTTCAAAATGGCTTTTCAAAATCAAGCATGTGGTTGATGGGAGCATTGAGAATTAAAAGGCAAGATTCGTGGCTAGAGGTTTTTCACAAAAAGAGGGAGTTGATTATGAAGAAACATTTGCTCCAATTGCTCGCTATACTTCTATCAGAACCATCATTACCATTGCTAAATCTAGAGGATGGAAGATTCATTAGATGGATGTGAAGATAGCTTTTCTGAATGTTGTGATTGAGGAAGAATTTTATATCAAGCAACTTCATGGATTCAAGGTACATGGGAAGGAGTCTCATGTTTGTAGGTTGAAGAAGGCCTTGTATGGTCTTAAGCAGGCTCCTCAAGCATGGTACGAAAGGATTGATCGAGAACTAAGAATGATGTTGACTCAAATTTTTCCTTCAAGGTAATTGATGGTGAAGCAATGATTTTGGTTTTGTATCTTGATGATTTAATTCTAACTGGAGAACACCTCATTCTCAAATGCAAGAAGGAGTTGGCTTCTAAGTTTGAAATGAAGGACCTTAGGCTCATGCATTACCTCCTTGGATTAGAAGTTTGGCAAAAGCTAGATGAGATGATTCTAAGTCAAGGGAAGTACACCATTGATATACTTAAGAGGTTTGGTATGATGGATTGAAAATCCATGTCTACACCTATGGAGACCAACCTACATAAGTTGAAGGAGGTTGCAGCTAGTTCAGATCTTGTGGATCCCATGATGTATAAGTAGTTGATTGGATCATTGATGTATCTAGTCAACATGAGACTAGATATCTACTATGCAGTGAGTGCACTTATTCAGTTCATGTTTGAACCGAGGCAGACACATCTTGTTGCATCAAAACATATCTTTAGATACTTGCATGGCACAGTTGGATATGGGTTGAGATATTCTTTAGATGTGGATTTGAAGTTGCATGGTTATACTAATTCTGATTAAGCAAGGTGTGTCACTGATCGGAAGAGCACCTCTGGATGTTGCTTCAATTTGGGTTCTGCTATGATATCTTAGTGCAACAAGAATTAGTCATCTGTAGCATTGAGTATAGCAGAGGTAGAGTACATTGCACCTTGTGTGGTAGCTTGGGAAGTAGTGTGGCTTCATAAGCTCCTTGCAGGATTGTTTGGACAATCAATGGAGCCTACTATCATTCATTGTGATAACCAGAGTTGTGTGAAGATTTTTTTCAAATATGTGTTTCATGATAGAACCAAGCATGTTGAGATCAAATACCATTATATCAGAGATATGGTATTGATGAAAGCTATTTAGTTGAGATATATCAACACTGATGAGCAGATAGTAGACATTCTCACCAAGCCTCTCTCTAGGGTAAAGTTTGAGTACTTTTGAGACAAGCTTGGTATGGTGGAGAATCAAGCCCTAGCTAAGAAAGAATCTCAGTATCAATGATCCTCTTTAATTCATTTCTATTTGAGAGAGATTTGAGGTGCAATCCCTTCTTAATGCATTTCTCTTTTGAGATTTCAGGTGAAATCCCTTGTTTCCACCCTCTGGGAGAGCCATGGTGGATGTCATGTGTGTGACTCCATGACAGCATCACGAGAGAGATTATGTGATGATTTTCTTGTACTCGTGTTTCACCCTCTAGGAGAACCATGGTGAATGTCATGTTGAGGTGACAACATCACACAAGTGATGAACAATTTTACATACCATACATGGGTGTAGCCATTATGGTTCATATCACGATAAGGTGATATCTGATATCATGATGAGGTGATATCTGATATCATGATGAGGTGATATCATTTATTTTCCACATATGGTTGTAGCCATTGTGGTTGACATCACAATGAGGTGATGTGTCTTATGCAGCTGGAAGCATTTCTCCCTAGCTGAGAGGGAGTGTTGATGTTTAGCATCTTCAGGCTCATTTCTTCTAGCCTCAAATGAAAAAATAAATGGAAACATTTAATCTCTAAAGATGGTCGACCTTCCTTGTAATCAATATTTATTATTTGTAATTATGTTTTCTTTGGTGGCTAACCTAGATATTATTTGGAATTATATTTGTCTTTTGATGATCAACCTACTTATTGAAGAGGTGCAACCTGTATTGCAACAATGTATATATAGAATTTTATTTCCTCACATTCAAGCATCAAGCAAGTTCAATCTCCTTCCTCATTCAAGTGTGAACTCTTCAAGAGAGAAGTGTGAATTATTCTAAGTGTAGATTGTGAAGTTTCTAAGTGCAGATTGAGGATCAAGTAAGAGCAGATTACTTGTTTGTTCTAGAGCCATTGTTGGTGCTGAATGTTGGCCTTGTGTGTGGCCTCATTGTAAAGAGACGTGTTTCCATTACTTATATATATAAGAGATATATTTTGTGTTTGGTTTTTCTCCCTCAAGAGGAGGGTTTTCCCAAGGTATCTATTGTGTTTTGTGTCTAATTTTGAAATTAATTTTCTGTGCATTACATCTAATCATAAAATGAATAGAATTTTGGCTAAAATACCTTTGAGAAATGAAGATACTAAGCATGACGAAGATGGTAAATTGAAATATTTACAAGTACATAAAGTTGGGAACAAAATTTGGGAAAGAATCCACAAAGTTAGATTATGTAGAAGAGGGGGTACCTATTGGAAAATTTATGGAAAATTTTCATAAATTGATATAACCCTACATACATCATGCATTTTTTTCTAAGTGAAAAGAAAAAAAAATTAGTTGTTAAGAGATACTTTCCCACCTGGAATATTTTTATAGTAGTCTACTTTATAGAAAATTACTCCTTTAGCCATCAAAAGGAGATTCAAACATTGTACTACTATTCAAAGCAAGTCACTATTATGGCGCATGTCTGTTATCAACATACACAATTATATTTGGATGGTGTTGATAGCACATATGAAGAACAATTCAATAAGAAAGAATATCACTTTTATATTAGTGATGATAAAGAGCATGACATACATTTTTTAGAATATTTATTTAATAATTTTTTTGAAGATTTGGCAAGAAGGGATGTGAAAATTGAAAATCATTTTGTATGTTATGAAGGGTGTGTTTCACAATTCAAATTTTCAAGGCTATTTTATTAACTATATAGATATCATAAACATGACAATATACCACATTTTGGAAGTTTCTTTGAGAATGGGCATGGAAAGATTGAGCATGATGGTGTAGGAGCTTGCATCAAACACACTCTAATAAAACATCAAATGAATTATGAGGGATATCATATAAATGATGGACATGATAATTCTCAATAGTGTAAGAAATAATTTGCATGTGAGTTTTGAACATCTTGAAGGAAAAATTTATTGTTAAGTGAAATTGCACCTTGTTGAACACTGAGTTCAACATTCCAGTGACACCATGGAGATGACCTCAAGGTGTGGTACCTTGCAAGTTGAGGTCAATTCTCTAGAGAAGGTTAGATTCCTCTTATGATCTAAGTGAAAATATGTTGGTCTAACACAACACATGAAACCCTATAACTACTCTATTCTACCAATTCATAGGGGAAAAGGGTAAGAAGGAATGCATTAAAGAGAAAAAGGGTGATGCACCAAGATAGAAAAAAATATTATTCCTACTTCAAATGACACCATAAACCAATAAGATAACCAAAACACTCACTAAAACATGAAGATAAATGAATTTTACTCCAACATGTAAGAGATAACAGTAATAAATGTTTGAATCTCATTAACATAAAGCTCAAAAGAAATCTTTATAAAAAAAAATTGTAGTGTCTACCAAAGAAAAACCCTAGAGGAACTAGAGGAAGAACCCTTAGAATGAATATAATACTTTCCTTTATAGATCAATCATAACTTAGATGACAAAAGATAAAACCCTAACCCAGCTAGGGTTAGTAGTAAATAAGAATTTATGCCCAACAAAATGGGCAACCACAACAGCACCATACCCAATAATGAATGTTGTCCAAAAGTACCTCTAAATCCTCCATCAATTCAATAATTTAAGGCATGGGATTCATTAGAAGGGACAAATACCAGTAATAAAGAGGTATGAGAGCCACAAAATCCACTTGCAAAAGTCAAGGGATGCATTAAATATTGTCCTTGAAGCACCAAAATCGAAACAAGTTGTTGACAAAGTCATTCAAGCATTAATGGCACTGTCATCAAAAAACATGCCATTTGGTGGAATTATCAGGGCTTCGGTCTTGAAATAAGCACTAGTTGAACATTAAATGGCCAAGAGCCCCGAAAAAGCACCTTGTCAAAAATTAGGCATTGAGTCTGGCTCATACCACATGCTAGAAGAAGGGAGAAGAAAAGGTCAAAACTATGACCTTTGAAAGGTCACCTATGTCGGGTGTCAAAGGTTGAGAAGAAGGTCTACGTCTTACCAAAGGAAGGCAAGAGTTAAGAGAGAATCCCGACTCTCGAAACCCAAAAATTTAACACTTAGTCAAATTTTTGAAGGAAACAGGGAGAAGGAAGGAAGGTCAAATCTTGAAAGTTTGATGCCCAAAAATCAAAGAGGGATTTCAAGGGTTGAGGGTTAGGAGGAAGGCTTAATTTCAAGATGAAAAGGGGGGAAGGATTAAGAGAGAACCTTGAAGATCAATGCTCCAAAAGTCAATACATACTAACATTTAGAAGGTCTAATGAGGACTTCGAGAATTAGAGGGAAGGCTTGAGGCTTAAGAAGAAGAATTATTAAGGGTTAAAGAGTAAGGTTGATGGTTGAAACCAAAAAATCTTAGTAGAAAAAGAAAAGAAAAATTGGAAGAGATGGAGGATCAGAAGTGATGGAGAAGGCATGCACTATGAAGGGAAGTGAAAACCTAAAATCCCAAAACCCTATGACTTAGCCAATTTTAGGACCTCTTCAAACAATATTCATGTAGGATGTCCCATATATGATCTCTTAGACTGGTTCTTATTGATGGGTCATACAGGGGTGTCATGAAATGTTAATATTTTTGGCAATTTTTGCGAGCTGATTGCTTGCTAATCATGGAATGTAAGGGCCTTATCAGTTCATTGGGCATAGAGTCAAGGGAATTATTCAACAACTAGGCCTCCTAAGATTAACATAAAACACATGCAGGTTGTACTTAGAGGAAAGAAAGAAATCTAGAAACATACATTCCCTTAAGGAGAATGGAATGTGTGCAAAAGCACTTCATGGAAAGCAAAAATAGCTAACTAATATGTACATGATTTAACATAAAGTAAAATACAATAATTTTTCTTTTTCAAAGATGACCTTCTAAAGGAGTTGATATCTCTCTTAGACCATAGTTGCAGACTTGACCTAGTTGCAACCATTGAAAACCTTTGCTTGCATGCAAGAAACTATATAAAATTCTTACAAAGTGAAGGATCGCTTCACTGTAAACTTTTCCACTACAAGGGAACCATATGATGCAAGCGTCAAATTCATCTAACAATGGTGCCTTAGGTAAACATATAGTAGCAAGGGTGATTTTTTTAAAATAGGTCAACATTCCAGAGAAAACCTTTTGTAGAGGGAAGATAACTCTTTTCACAAAAGGATAGGCCAATGTACCATAATTATTGACCTCTTCATTGCATTAACTAAAACAAAAAGAGAAAGTTTCCATCTCACATGGTGATGCAACATGTGTTGAGATTTTTTTTTGATCTACAATGGGAAGACCATCCTCATGCACTTCAAATGAACAACCTTGAATCTCAGGCATACTATCAAATCAAGCAATAGGAGTGTCACTCTCCTGAAAAACATGTGACTACTCAATGGTGGGATTTTTAGTATGTTGGTTGCACATTGAGCATTCTTAGAACTCAGTCACATTATCCCTAATGTCAATAATCACATCTTCATCTTGAATGAAGACCTCATATTCAACATTTTCATATTCAAGGATAGCAGAAAACCAACACACATTATAACTACTTGTATTGATGCACACTTCATCAATACATACCTCTGATTTGGGAGGCACTTCAAGTGAAGAATTGAATTATTCAAAATTTCTCTATATTTATTTCTTCTTAGCAATTGGCTGCAATGATATCAAACTTTTGGCATGAAATGGCAGCCACATCCTCTATTTCCTCCTCACTCTTATGCTTCCCACAAAGATCCTCTTCTGGAGGTGAAGATATGGCATCCAAACTTGAACAAAAGATTATAAGTCATCCCAAAAGAGGTCATCCGCAATAGAATTGTATACCTCAATAGATAGGGGAGTTTCCTCCACTATAATAGAGGCTAAATAGGTCCACTGTCACTTCACAACCTTGGAGTTGTCCTCATCCATCAAGTTGGATCCAAGTTTCTCAAAGGATTTTGTTGATGTAGAAATAGGTGATATCTCCCCATTTTCAATAAAACTAGGGAGGTCATTAAAAGAGAGGTTTGGTTCCTCTATTACATCAATTTTCTTTACCTGTATAATGTCTTGTTGCTGCAATTGGTCATCTTCAATTATTTCTTGTAGCAAACCAAGACACTCATGTTCTAGAACACATGAAGGCTCTTCAACATCAACCTCTTCACCTTCAACTTGGAGAATCTTCATCTTTTGTTCTTCTAACCAATTAGGATCCCAAATGATAGGTTCACCTTTGTAGAGTGAAATAGCAATGGGGGGAGAAAAATAGTCAGAAATGCATTGGAAACTTGTGGAAGCTTTGAAAGGGATTGTTCAACAAGAGAAAAAGGTTGAATCTCCTCGGGGATAGACTTTTGTGATGAATGAAGGCTTTCAAAACTTTGGATCTCCAACATGGAATGAGATGTTCTTGATGACTTGGGAGGTTCAATGGGAGTTTCAAGGGGTTGATTGGGATTCTTGAACTCACAAATTTATGCTTACATACCTCTTGCACAAAATTTTGTTTTGAAAAAACTAGAGGGCTAATGGAAGTTTCAAGAGGCTTGTTAGGGATTCTAAAACTTTCAAATTTGTTCTTACATAACTCCTGCACAACATGTTGTTCCGGGACTGATGGAGGTGTTTTCTTGAAACTAGGCACACAAGGGTTTTCCTAACTTTTAGACATTTGTGCTAGAGCAAGAGAAAGATAAATTTCTCTTTCCTAGCAATAACTTGTCTTGTTGTACACTCTTCTTGTTTCCTTCTTTGTTCCTCCATATGTTGTTTATACTGCCACCGAGCTTCTATCTTCTATTCCTAATGATAATGGACTTGATGAGAAATCTCATCCTACTATGGGAAATAAATTTGTTGCGCTTTATAGGCTTTATTAACCCACTCCTCCTATTGTAACTTCAACTCTTGTTGCTCTCTAACCTCAGTCAACTTCCTATTAAGATCCCTCAACAAAAATGTGAGTATGAAGTGAAGCAAAAACCCAAAAGCCAGAAATCCTAGAACTTAGCAAATTTTAAGACCTCTTCAAAGAATATTCATGTAGGATGGCCCATATCTAGGATATCTCAGATTGGTTCTTATTGATGGGTAATACAAAGATGGCATGAAATGTCAACACAACCCATATCCAAATAGAGTATTTTGGGAGATATTAGGTATGTATTGTTTGAAAAATGTTTGACTTGTTTTTAGTATTTACTTGAATATTTATTTTGTTTCATACTATCTAATTTGTAGGTTTGGATAGAATAATAATGCATGGATGCAAAAGGGTAGAGAAAAACATCTTTACATTGTGTCATGCATACAAATAGCCACACATGGACATTGTGCACTAGGGATTATTCTTATTTTTGTTATGACTGTATTTTGGGAAATTATAATAATTGCAACAACCAGCAACATGGATATGTTGGTGAATGGAATTTGGTTGCACTAGTTGTTACAGACAAATACAATGAATATGAAGATGAAATATTTGAACACATTCCTTTGATTTCAATTGGTTATAATCACATTTCAAGATTGATTAAAGAAGGAACATATATGTCATGCAAAGTTTGTAGTTGTTGATATTTTAAATTTTAATATGTTAAAGACAAAATTTATTTTTAATTTGGTTATTAAATGTTAGAATTAAAGATTGGTTCCAATTTTTTTATTGAATATTGTGGTGCAGGAGATGCTTTTGTAGTCATAGAAAATGATTAAAATATAGGTGTTAGTTATTATTTATTATGTTACACAAAGGAGAAGATGAAGTTAACAAAACCAAAAAAAAGTGATGGAATGTTGTTTCCCATAGGTCAGTTGTAATGCAAGGGACATATCTCAAAAAAGTCAAATTTGTTCAAAATGGGATTCATTTTATTGATTACCATCCTAACAACACGGTGTATCAATATAACCACCTAGTAATTTCTATCGACTTATCTCTTTATCAAGTTCCATGTACACATGGATGTCATAAATGGAGAATAGATGAAGATGATCATATGAGAATATTACATGTTATTGAGGAGTGAACTAAACCAATTGATGTGTAATGAAAAATATGCACATAAACTTATACTTCATTTTGAAGGTATTCACTAAATTTAAGTATTAATTGTTTTAAAGTATACTTATGTTATCCTTGAATTCAACTATGCATAATTCATGGGATAACCCCTACGAAACTTATCCATTTCATAACTCAAGAACTCTAAACATGCAAAACAATGAAAATTGTATTGGTCCTCATGTGTGATCCCCATCCTCGGAAAGTCATTTTGAGCGTTACCCTTTTTCCACTTGTCAAAATTCACCTTTTGACCTGCAAGTTGTGAAAATCTAGTTTTCGGGAGTTAGAAATTGTTTTACACATGCAAGAGAACAAAAATTCAACACCCTTGCAAGTCAAAATGCAAAAAATAAAAGGTTTACAAGGTTGTTGACTTTTAGTGAGTTTGCATATTATTTATCAAGTTTCAAATTGTGTTAGTGTTAAATATTCCCTCCCTGCAATTTTGAACCTCACATGAGTTGCATTTATGAAGGTTTTGAATGACTTTAAAATTAGTTTTTAATTGGTTTTAACCTTTCTTTTGATCATTTCATCCCATTGCTTGTCTTCCTCTATCTCTTTTGTGTTCATTGTAAGTCTCAACCTACTTATCTTTGGATTGTGGATGGTTTTGTACATATTTTTTCATCATTTCTAGGGCTTCAAGTGTTGCTTTTCTTTAGGGTATGTTTATGTTTTTCCCTTCCCCTGTGTTATTTTAGTTTTTGTTTATGATTAGGGTTTTTTTTAAGATTTTTTTTATTGTATTTGTGCTTAGATTTGTTTTCATTTAAAAATTAGGGCTACTATGTATATATCATTATTTCTTTTAATTTTTGTTTTTCCCACAACCCTAGCTTCATACCCTATGTTTCTCGCCATAAGGTTTTTGTGGGTTTTTGTTTTTTGTCTGATGATTGACCCTTTTAGTCTTGCAATTGAGCTATTACATATTTGTATAACGCAAGTGTAAAAACCCATTGTGCATAGAATGTTTCAGCATTCCAAATCTTTTTTTGATTCACCTTCCTTGAATTAAAAACAAATTCAAATGAGATTGTTTACATCATTTATCAAAAGAGAAAGAGAAATTTTTCCATGACATTTTATATGTTAGAAGTCTCACAAATATTGAGTAGGTTTTTTTTTTCCCCGTTGATATAATATAAACCTGATCCCATGCTTTTCCCTTTGTCACATGTAAGTCAAGTTTTTTCCTCGACCCTGCTTTGACTTAATAAAGTTTTATGTTCCATGCATCGTAGAGGTTTTTCACTGACGATGCTTTAAGTCTAGTCTATTATTATTTGCATAGGCATAAAAAAACCCCACTAGTGCATAAATTTCAACCCTTATGTACATGCACTACTGTTAGAATTTAATGCTTATGCATGAAACTTAAACTCCCAAATCATTTGCACCAATGGTGTTTTTTTTTTTGATGCAAATTTTCTAATGTTTTTACATGTATGATTGGTAATTTTTTCCAACTCAACATTCTAAAGGGAAATATGCTTTTTCATATGTAAGGTTAGATTTTTTTTCGACCTTACACTCAAATTAACCTACCCACTTGTAAAGTCGGGGAATTTCTCTAACTTAACAAAAATCAAATGATCTTCCAATGTAATGTCATTAAAATTTAATGACTTAGCAACCATTTTGGAAACTTCATGTCTAGCTTGCAATAGCACTATTTTTCAACACCCAAACATTTTTCTTTGATTTCACCTGCATATGTGCCGATTTTCAATGACCTAGCAAAAAATGAAAAATTTCTCTAACATTGTGGAAATTTTTCCTTTTTTCCAAATCTTGTCGCTTGTGCTCCATTTCTCGCATCCATCACTCTCAAGCCCTTAATTTCACACAATCAATATGAATTTCCTCACATTGGAAAATTCCAATATGCAGATTTTCCTAACACTACAAATATGTTAAAATTTTTCATTTAGTTCATTGTGCATGCACATCAAGATCTTTATGTCTACATTTCTTCAAAGACATAGTTTTCTTCAAATGTTAGATCCATCTCATAGTAAGGCCAAAGTAATGAAATACAAGTATCAAAGAGTGTTTTTGGGCACCATGGTCACATCTAATATTGATGAGATTAAGGATACATAAATCATGCATGTACTGACATGTCTGAATTTATTTGAGAGGACAAGGAAGAAACCCTTGGAAAATGGTATGGGGTCCATTATTCAAATAAATATATAATTGGTTTCCTCATTTCTTGTTGTATCCCAAAACCCTAAGTTTTTCTTACAAGTAGCTTCTCATTATGACAAGGATACAAGAAGCATCAAGGATTCAAATGGGAATGTGATCATAAGGTTGGATGTTGAATTCTTTGATAAGGCCTTCATTTGTCTGAGCATTGATAGGTATGTTTTGATCTCTAAATAATTTACACAAGGGAAATATGATCAAGATCTAGAAACTGCTAAGTGGGTAATTAATAACTAATGGTTGAAGACACCTTGGTCAAGAATCTCGAGGTGGCCTAAGATTTTCCCTCGTAGTGATTTGATTGAGGAGGTAAACAAACTCATCACTAGTTTGGTATCCCTTCTCAAAATTTACTCAAATTATTAGATATATCAAGTTCATGTTGCTACATCATATCCATTATTTTCAAGTGCTTACATATATCAGAAATAAAAAATCAATAAAAAGATAGAAAAAATCTATTACAAAATATTAAAGGAAACACATGAGAGGAAGAAAGGGAAACTAAATTTAGAAACTCTAGGTCTAATTAAAAAAATAAGACAATAGACTATATAGGCCTAATAGAGTGTTAAGAAACTCCCGAGTAAAATTGAAGGCTATATGATGAATATTTTTCAAGGACATTTTTATTAGTACTCAAAACTATATACCTCTTGTCCAATCTACATTGATTCTTCCACAAATCACCTATAATATATGTTTTACTAATAAGAACCTTGTAAGGTGGTTAGGTTATCTTAGAATTTATATTAAATTATTAGATAGATATTAGATTAGGTAAATAATAAATATAGTAGCATACAAATATTAATTTATAAATGTAGGTTAAGTAATAGTTAGATTAAATAAATAAAATATTGTTACTTTTATTTTTTTGGAAATTATTCCTATAGGATTTTATTCATAGGAATATAAGGCTTTATAAAGTCATATTGCATTGTAAAAGTTATCCAAAAATATCAGTCTTAAATCAATACATTATTTCTATGTTATTTTATCTATAGTAATGGTTTGGTCTATAATATTGTTTTTGTGCTCATCATTTCAATATGGTATCATAGCAATTGGATCTTATGCTCTTTGAAGCCATTCCTCATTCAAAACCATTGTTAATTTCATTTCAAACATGTAAAGGTGTGAGAAAAACTACTACGTTGTGCGTTCAAATTATAGTTGGGAAAATGTTCAAATTATTCATTTTTGAATGACATTATTTTTAACAATTTAATATGGTCTCAATAAAATTCTAACATCTTTTTTAATTCTGAAATAAAATTAAAATAATTAATATTTTCTAGAAAGCTAATGAGAAAGGAATAAAACCCAAAAATATTTTGATGGTGCTATTAATTTATAATGAGCATTTTATGCAAAAATATATATATATATATATATAAAAATAGAACAATAAAAAGTGGTGTGCTTAAATTATTGTTGGATGTTGAAATTTTATTATTGACCATTAAAATTTATTGTTAGGGATGATTACCACTTTCCAAAAATATAAATAAAAACTATTTTTGTTGTTGATATTAGTTTGGAATACTAAGAAAGTGAGAACGTGTGAGATCCATTGATATTTTCCTATTGGACAGTCTTCTTATTACCTAGATTTTAATCACCTTTACATGAATTTATTGCTTTATGTGAATCATCTCCATAATTTTTTAAGGAAGAACAAGATAGGTTACAAATAAGACATGTGTTTAATGGTCGTACACAAAGAGACTATGGGTAAGGTGCAAATTCATTCTTGGAAGTTTTGAGCAAACTATTATTTTTTCTCTTCTCACCAACATTCATAACATATGGTTTGGTAAATGGTAAGACATGTATTCATATTAAAGATACCACTTTTGTACATGTATGGATTTTTAATATTTTGCAATAGTTTTTAAATGGAGAAATAAGGTATTATGAGGATAATTCAGAGTGATAAGGTTAATAGGGTTTTCTGCAATTGAAATTATCAAGTGATTAAAGTATAAAATAGTAAAATTTCGATTGAATCTGATACCTTTATTTTTTGATAATATTCAATTTCATTGTTACCAAATGTTTGTGCTTCTAGAGGCATCCATGTTACTTTTGATAGAACTTTCAAAGGTTTGAATGCTACTTATGGTATTTAAAGAGTAACAAAGGTTCATTGGAGGTGGAGAAATTAGTGGTTGGACTTTTATCATCTCAAGCTAGCTTCTCACTCAAAGATGACACATTGCATGAGAAGCACTAGTTTCAATTTGTGTCCCTTCATGGTGCAAGGGGGGTTTGGCATCTCATGGAAGAACGTGTGGATATTATAATCTTTTAAATAGGGTGAGATTGTATCTACATTAGTTTAATTTATTTTATGCACCAAAGGATGGATTTGGTTCCCACAACATTAGAGTGATATTAACACTTTCAAATGAAAGTGGAAACTCAAAGGAAAGTTATCTCATATGTAGCACTAGAGGAGAGATTTTGACAAAATCAAAGGATATATGGACTCTTGAAGGATATTTTTTCTCTCATTGTGCATGGAGGATGGGAATATTTATGTTCTCTCATGTGTTATAGAGGATTTGTAGGTTTGACAATTAGAAGATTTGTTGATCAATTTAGTTTGATATTACTTGGGATAGTGAGTAAAACCATTACAAATGTTTCATCAAAGTTCTCTAGAAGTGTTGTGTTTAGTCCTTGTAGTGTTTCATCCTTTATTTGGATTGATGTAATAAGAGGGGAAATGTTGTAATTTATATTATATCATTAGATAGATATTAGACTAAGTAAATAATAAATTAATTAACATACAAATGTTAATTTATAGATATAGGATAGTTTATAGTTAGATTAAATAAATATATCATTGTTAGTTGTTAGTTTTTGGGAAGTTATTCCTATTGGAGGTTATTCATGGGAATATATGACTTTATAAATCCATATTACAATGTAAAAAATATCCAACAATATCAATCTCAAATCAACACATTATTTTTACATGCTATTTTAGCTACAATAATGGTTTGATGAGATATGTAATAACAATTGTGTGCTCACCATTTCGATAGGTTAAAGGGAAATTTGTCTTACGTGTTCCCCTTGTGATATAATTAGAACATGAATTTACATGTACATGAAAATGGCAATAAAATTCTAAATTTGACCTAAAAATATATTTACAAATTAAAATGAAATTGAATAGTATATGAGCATATTGAGTAGAAGATAAGAAGAGAGATCTAGGGCTTTGTGAGAGAAGGAAATGAGAAATAGAATGGAAATAAGGGAAATAAACATGGTATGGGGTTGAATCTAGGAAGGAAGTAAAAAATATTCCAAAACAAGATTATAGGGAAAATTAGTAAGATTTGACAAGGAAATTAGAAAGAGAGAACTAGAAAGGATATAGGGGAGAAACTGAGAAATAAAACCACATAAGGCCTACTAAATAGTTCTTCACAATGATACATAAATGACTCTTAAAAACTTTGATTAATATGCTCTAGTGCTTGAAGACTCCAAAACTCCAAGATGGTAAGAACACCAAAGTGCAAGATAAAACTTGAGTGATTGATTCTTTTTCTAATAATGTGATGGAAGGGTTCCTAAATGAAAGGAGGAAGGCTCCTTTTATAGATTTTCAAGATATTTTCTTTAAAAAAAAAAAAGGGGTAAAAATTTATTAATCCCAAAGAAGAAATACAAAGAAGAAGGGAAACACACCCAAATCAAAACCAACCACTAACCAACCTTATCCTTATCAATTAATTGATCTAACATACAAGAAAGATCCAAAGGAAAAGAACTCCTGCCAACAATATTCCAACCTTCGAGCCAATTAGATGCCCATTTAGCCAAGAAATCTATGAGACCATTCCACTCCCAAGGAATATGGGAAAAATAAACTAAGTCAAAAGACCCACTCAAACTAGGAACCTAATGAATAACCAGGGATAATCGCCAATTATTCCCATCCAAGCACCTCTCAGTCAACATTGAAACCACCACCTATGAATTAGATTCACTAAGGACCCTTCTCCAACCTAGAGCAAAAGCTCTCTCCAAGGCATACCAAATAGCAAGGGCTTCCATAAAATTATTAGTATGAAACCCTTTATAAGTAGAAAAGAAGAACTGGACATCTCTAGAACTATCTCTACCAATACCACCTATCCCCGCAGGACCAAGATTTCCTCTAGAAGAGCCATCTTTATTAATCCTCAAAACCCTAGGAGGGGGAGGATGCCATCTGACTTCCCTAACAAATTTCTCCTTAACCCATCTATGCCTGTGTCTAACCAGAATACCATTCTCTTGAGCAGGGAATCTTAACCTTCTAAAAATCTCTAAATCAACAAAATCCATAGGACTAGAAAGATCACACTTAGCCATGACAGTCTCCTAGAGAGTGCAAACAATTTTCTGCCACAATTGCTTGACAACAAATTGTGCCCCTTGGAATATCCGACGGTGCCATTCTAGCCAAAGATTCCAAAGAATAAAGGAAGGCCCAATATCCAAAGCAACTTGAAGAAAAGAAGTCTTAACTAGAGGTAAACCCAAACAAGCACAAAACTCAGCCAGCGAAGAGACATGCAAACAGGGTTGATTCCAAACTCCCCACTAGAGATACCACATCTCCTTAGCAAAAGAACACTGAAAGAAAAGGTGAGAAGAGCACTCCTCACTATTATGGCAC
>VDFB02105785.1:580727303-580758590 GCA_007258455.2 Sequoia sempervirens
TATAATGTGTGTTGGTTTTCTGCTATCCTTGAATATGAAAATGTTGAATATGAGGTCTTCATTCAAGATGAAGATGTGATTATTGACATTAGGGATAATGTGACTGAGTTCTAAGAATGCTCAATGTGCAACCAACATACTAAAAATCCCACCATTGAGTAGTCACATGTTTTTCAGGAGAGTGACACTCCTATTGCTTGATTTGATAGTATGCCTGAGATTCAAGGTTGTTCATTTGAAGTGCATGAGGATGGTCTTCCCATTGTAGATCAAAAAAAAATCTCAACACATGTTGCATCACCATGTGAGATGGAAACTTTCTCTTTTTGTTTTAGTTAATGCAATGAAGAGGTCAATAATTATGGTACATTGGCCTATCCTTTTGTGAAAAGAGTTATCTTCCCTCTACAAAAGGTTTTCTCTGGAATGTTGACCTATTTTAAAAAAATCACCCTTGCTACTATATGTTTACCTAAGGCACCATTGTTAGATGAATTTGACGCTTGCATCATATGGTTCCCTTGTAGTGGAAAAGTTTACAGTGAAGCGATCCTTCACTTTGTAAGAATTTTATATAGTTTCTTGCATGCAAGCAAAGGTTTTCAATGGTTGCAACTAGGTCAAGTCTGCAACTATGGTCTAAGAGATATCAACTCCTTTAGAAGGTCATCTTTGAAAAAGAAAAATTATTGTATTTTACTTTATGTTAAATCATGTACATATTAGTTAGCTATTTTTGCTTTCCATGAAGTGCTTTTGCACACATTCCATTCTCCTTAAGGGAATGTATGTTTCTAGATTTCTTTCTTTCCTCTAAGTACAAC
Organism: Sequoia sempervirens; assembly: GCA_007258455.2. Lineage (NCBI taxonomy): Eukaryota > Viridiplantae > Streptophyta > Pinopsida > Cupressales > Cupressaceae > Sequoia > Sequoia sempervirens. Next base: position 580,728,128 of record VDFB02105785.1, read on the forward strand.
CTGCATGTGTTTTATGTTAATCTTAGGAGGCCTAGTTGTTGAATAATTCCCTTGACTCTATGCCCAATGAACTGATAAGGCCCTTACATTCCATGATTAGCAAGCAATCAGCTCGCAAAAATTGCCAAAAATATTAACATTTCATGACACCCCTGTATGACCCATCAATAAGAACCAGTCTAAGAGATCATATATGGGACATCCTACATGAATATTGTTTGAAGAGGTCCTAAAATTGGCTAAGTCATAGGGTTTTGGGATTTTAGGTTTTCACTTCCCTTCATAGTGCATGCCTTCTCCATCACTTCTGATCCTCCATCTCTTCCAATTTTTCTTTTCTTTTTCTACTAAGATTTTTTGGTTTCAACCATCAACCTTACTCTTTAACCCTTAATAATTCTTCTTCTTAAGCCTCAAGCCTTCCCTCTAATTCTCGAAGTCCTCATTAGACCTTCTAAATGTTAGTATGTATTGACTTTTGGAGCATTGATCTTCAAGGTTCTCTCTTAATCCTTCCCCCCTTTTCATCTTGAAATTAAGCCTTCCTCCTAACCCTCAACCCTTGAAATCCCTCTTTGATTTTTGGGCATCAAACTTTCAAGATTTGACCTTCCTTCCTTCTCCCTGTTTCCTTCAAAAATTTGACTAAGTGTTAAATTTTTGGGTTTCGAGAGTCGGGATTCTCTCTTAACTCTTGCCTTCCTTTGGTAAGACGTAGACCTTCTTCTCAACCTTTGACACCCGACATAGGTGACCTTTCAAAGGTCATAGTTTTGACCTTTTCTTCTCCCTTCTTCTAGCATGTGGTATGAGCCAGACTCAATGCCTAATTTTTGACAAGGTGCTTTTTCGGGGCTCTTGGCCATTTAATGTTCAACTAGTGCTTATTTCAAGACCGAAGCCCTGATAATTCCACCAAATGGCATGTTTTTTGATGACAGTGCCATTAATGCTTGAATGACTTTGTCAACAACTTGTTTCGATTTTGGTGCTTCAAGGACAATATTTAATGCATCCCTTGACTTTTGCAAGTGGATTTTGTGGCTCTCATACCTCTTTATTACTGGTATTTGTCCCTTCTAATGAATCCCATGCCTTAAATTATTGAATTGATGGAGGATTTAGAGGTACTTTTGGACAACATTCATTATTGGGTATGGTGCTGTTGTGGTTGCCCATTTTGTTGGGCATAAATTCTTATTTACTACTAACCCTAGCTGGGTTAGGGTTTTATCTTTTGTCATCTAAGTTATGATTGATCTATAAAGGAAAGTATTATATTCATTCTAAGGGTTCTTCCTCTAGTTCCTCTAGGGTTTTTCTTTGGTAGACACTACAATTTTTTTTTATAAAGATTTCTTTTGAGCTTTATGTTAATGAGATTCAAACATTTATTACTGTTATCTCTTACATGTTGGAGTAAAATTCATTTATCTTCATGTTTTAGTGAGTGTTTTGGTTATCTTATTGGTTTATGGTGTCATTTGAAGTAGGAATAATATTTTTTTCTATCTTGGTGCATCACCCTTTTTCTCTTTAATGCATTCCTTCTTACCCTTTTCCCCTATGAATTGGTAGAATAGAGTAGTTATAGGGTTTCATGTGTTGTGTTAGACCAATATATTTTCACTTAGATCAGAAGAGGAATCCGATCTTCTCTAGAGAATTGACCTCAACTTGCAAGGTACCACACCTTGAGGTCATCTCCATGGTGTCACTGGAATGTTGAACTCAGTGTTCAACAAGGTGCAATTTCACTTAACAATAGATTTTTCCTTCAAGATGTTCAAAACTCACTTGCAAATTATTTCTTACACTATTGAGAATTATCATGTCCATCATTTATATGATATCCCTTATAATTCATTTGATGTTTTCTTAGAGTGTGTTTGATGCAAGCTCTGACACCATCATGCTCAATCTTTCCATGCCCATTCTCAAAGAAACTTCCAAAATGTGGTATATTGTCATGTTTATGATATCTATATAGTTAATAAAATAGCCTTGAAAATTTGAATTGTGAAACACACCCTTCAGAACATACAAAATGAATTTCAATTTTCACATCCCTTCTTGCCAAATCTTCAAAAAAATTATTAAATAAATATTCTAAAAAATGTATGTCATGCTCTTTATCATCACTAATATAAAAGTTATATTCTTTCTTATTGAATTGTTCTTCATATGTACTATCAACACCATCCAAATATAATTGTGTATGTTGATAACAGACATGCACCATAATAGTGACTTGCTTTGAATAGTAGTACAATGTTTGAATCTCCTTTTGATGGGTAAAGGAGTAATTTTCTATAAAGTAGACTACTATAAAAATATTCCAGGTGGGAAAGTATCTCTTAACAACTAAATTTTTTTTTCTTTTCACTTAGAAAAAAATGCATGATGTATGTAGGGTTACATCAATTTATGAAAATTTTCCAAAATTTTTCCAATAGGTACCCCCTCTTCTACATAATCTAACTTTGTGGATTCTTTCCCAAATTTTGTTCCAAACTTTAAGTACTTGTAAATATTTCAATTTACCATCTTCGTCATGTTTAGTATCCTCATTTCTCAAAGGTTTTTTAGCCAAAATTCTATTCATTTTATGATTAGATGTAATGCACAGAAAATTAATTTCAAAATTAGACACAAAAAACAATAGATACCTTGGGAAAACCCTCCTCTTGAGGGAGAAAAACAAAACAAAAAATATATCTCTTATATATATAAGTAATGGAAACAAGTCTCTTTATAATGAGGCCACACACAAGGCCAACATTCAGCACCAGCAATGGCTCTAGAACAAACAAGTAATCTGCTCTTACTTGATCCTCAATCTACACTTAGAAACTTCACAATCTACACTTAGAATAATTCACACTTCTCTCTTGAAGAGTTCACACTTGAATGAGGAAGGAGATTGAACTTGCTTAATGCTTGAATGTGAGGAAATGAAATTCTATATATACATTGTTGCAATACAGGTTGCACCTCTTCAATAAGTAGGTTGATAATCAAAAGACAAATATAATTCCAAATAATATCTAGGTTAGCCACCAAAGAAAACATAATTACAAATAATAAATATTGATTACAAGGAAGGTCGACCATCTTTAGAGATTAAATGTTTCCATTTATTTTTTCATTTGAGGCTAGAAGAAATGAGCCTGAAGATGCTAAACATCAACACTCCCTCTCAGCTAGGAAGAAATGCTTCCAGCTGCATAAGACATATCACCTCATTGTGATGTCAACCACAATGGCTACAACCATATGTGGAAAATAAATGATATCACCTCATCGTGATATGAACCATAATGGCTACACCCATGTATGGTATGTAAAAGTGTTCATCACTTGTGTGATGTTGTCACCTCAACATGACATTCACCATGGTTCTCCTAGAGGGTGAAACACGAGTACAAGAAAATCATCACAAAATCTCTCTCATGATGCTGTCATGGAGTCACACACATGACATCCACCATGGCTCTCCCAAAGGGTGGAAACAAGGGATTTCACCTGAAATCTCAAAAGAGAAATGCATTAAGAAGGGATTGCACCTCAAATCTCTCTCAAATAGAAATGAATTAAAGAGGATCACTGATACTGAGATTCTTTCTTAGCTAGGGCTTGATTCTCCACCATACCAAGCTTGTCTCGAAAGTACTCAAACTTTACCCTAGAGAGAGGCTTGGTGAGAATGTCTACTATCTGCTCGTCAGTGCTGATATATCTCAACTAAATAGCTTTCATCAATACCATAGCTCTGATATAATAGTATTTGATCTCAACATGCTTGGTTCTATCATGAAACACATGATTGAAAAAAAGCTTCACACCACTCTGGTTATCACAATGAATGATATTAGGCTCCATTGATTGTCCAAACAATCCTGCAGGGAGCTTATGAAGCCACAGTGCTTCCCAAGCTGCCACACAAGGTGCAATGTACTCTACCTCTGCTATACTCAATGCTACAGATGACTAATTCTTGTTGCACTAGGATATCATAGCAGACCCCAAATTGAAGCAACATCCAGAGGCACTCTTCCGATCAGTGACACACCTTGCTTAATCAGAATCAGTATAACCATGCAACTTCAAATCCACATCTAAAGAATATCTCAACCCATATCCAATTGTGCCATGCAAGTATCTAAAGATATGTTTTGATGCAACAAGATGTGTCTGCCTCAGTTCAAACATGAACTGAATAAGTGCACTCACTGCATAGTAGATATCTGGTCTCGTGTTGACTAGATACATCAATGATCCAATCAACTACTTATACATCATGGGATCCACAAGATCTGAACTAGCTACAACCTCCTTCAACTTATGTAGGTTGGTCTCCATAGGTGTAGACATGGATTTTCAATCCATCATACCAAACCTCTTAAGTATATCAATGGTGTACTTCCCTTGACTTAGAATCATCTCATCTAGCTTCTGCCAGACTTCTAATCCAAGGAGGTAATGCATGAGCCTAAGGTCCTTCATTTCAAAATTAGAAGCCAACTCCTTCTTGCATTTGAGAATGAGGTGTTCTCTAGTTAGAATTAAATCATCAAGATACAAAACCAAAATCAATGCTTCACCATCAATTACCTTGAAGGAAAAATTTGAGTCAACATCAGTCTTAGTTCTTGATCAATCCTTTCGTACCATGCTTGAGGAGCCTGCTTAAGACCATACAAGGCCTTCTTCAACCTGCAAACATGAGACTCCTTCCCATGTACCTTGAATCCATGAAGTTGCTTGATATAAAATTCTTCCTCAATCACACAATTCAGAAAAGCTATCTTCACATCCATCTAATGAATCTTCCATCCTCTAGATTTAGCAATGGCAATGATGGTTTTGATAGAAGTATAGCGAGAAACTAGAGCAAATGTTTCTTCATAATCAACTCCCTCTTTTTGTGAAAAACCTCTAGCCACGAATCTTGCCTTTTAATTCTCAATGCTCCCATCAGCCACATGCTTGATCTTGAAAAGCCATTTTGAAGATACCATAGATTTTCCTTCGGGTCTAGGAATGTTGTCCCAAACATCATTCTTGAGAATTGACTGATACTATTATATCATAACATCTCTCCAAACCTAGTGACTAGAAGCTTCCTAAACACTAGAAGGCTTGGACTCAATAATCTAACTCATCAAAGCAACATAATTGGAGAACTTGTGAGGTCTCTTACTTTATCTGAAGGTTCCTCTTGGTGTTGTAAACCTTTTTTCCTTGTGCATTGTTTACCTAGCCTAGAGAGGTCATTTTCTCCAAATCACAATATTGATAGGCCCATTAGTAGGGTCCAAGGGCTCAACTAGATCATCATCTTCCTTTAGTTCTAAAGTATCCCTCTAAATCCCAGGACTATGGTCAAATTCCATATCTTGAGGAGACTTTTCACTATTAATCTCCATGTGAGTACCCTTGGATCTCCTGAATGCAACATCTTCCTCAAATGTGACATCTCTACTGATCTCAATCAACTTCTAACCAGGAATGTATATCTTGTAGGCTTTTGATGTCTCACTATAACCCACAAGTATTCCATTCTTTCCAGAAGGCTCCAACTTTGTTTTCTTTTCTTTCATAATATGAACATAAACTGGACATCCAAAGATCCTCAAATGACTCACCTATGGCTTCTTCCTAGTAAAGGTTTCTTTAGGAGTTATGTTATCTAGGATTTAGTGAGAACTTCTATTATGAACATAGACTGTTGTCCTAGATGCTTCTGCCCATAGGAAGGTTTCCAGATCTTGGTCATGAATCATGGCTTTTACTTCTTCCACATTGATTTGTTCTTCCTCTCAGCAACACTGTTCTGTTGAGGATTATAAGGGACACTGAACTCCCTCTTAATCCCAACTTCAATGCAATAGTTTCAAAAGTTGTTGGAAGTGTACTCTCCTCCATTATAAAATCTCAGGACTTTAATCTTCTTTGCAAATAGATTTTCCACCTAAGCTTTAAATTCCTTGAACCTTTCTAATACCTCCTCGGATTCTTTAGAATTCAATAAATAAATCCAAGTCTTTCTAGAGTGGTCATCAATAAAAAGAATGTAATATAAGAAACCACTCCAAGAAGCAACAAACATTGGACCACATAAATCAAAATGAATGAGGTCTAGAATACATTTGGATCTAATTTCTCTACTATGAAATGGAGATTTTGTATTCTTACCCATTGCATAGCCTTGGAAAGTACCTTCATGCTCCTAGTTGAACTTTGGAAGGCTCATGACCATCTCCTCCATGATAGGTAGAGCTCGGAAGTGAAGGTGAGCTAATATTCGATGCCAAAGATCACACAAGCTTGAAGAATCATGTAATAATTCCTGAAGTGGATGAGCGCATAGCCTATAGAGGATCTCATGTCTAACACCAATCACTTGAGTAGTCTTGAAGTTGGAATTCTGCATCCACACAAAAAAAATTCCTTTAGAGAAGGCAACTTGGTATCCTTTGTCTTCCAAGGCTAAAATGGAAAAGAGATTACGCTTGATGCCTAGAACATAAAGAACATCATTCAAATGTAGGATCGTGCCAGAATCCAAGTGGAGAGTAGAGGTCCCAAACCCTTTCACTGAGTAGCTAGCATCATCTCCAATAATGACTTTTTCAGTAGAATCTCTCTCCACCAAGCTTGATAAATGCTCCCTAAACTAGTGATGTGTTGAGAGGCACCACTATCAATCAACCAAGTGTTGGTGTTAGTAGGTACATTTCTTGACAATGCCAAATAGAAAAAGTATTCACATGAGTCTTTCTATGGAGAGACATCATCAACATTTGCAATGGTGGCTTGTTGCTTAGGCCTAGTTGGACAATGCTTAGCAAAGTGACTATACTTATCACATCTAAAGCATTGGACTTTGGATAGGTTCCTCTTCTTCTTGAATGTAAGAGCATGATCGGCTCCTTTATCTCAATTCCTCTTGAAGTGTTCTTTCTTCCCATCTTTTCCTTTCTTCTTCAGAGATTGAGAGGTAAGGACATGAATGTCTTCATTAGTTGAGCTTTGATCAATGCCTCTAGCCACCAACCTAGACTCCTCTTGAATGCAATCCACTCTTAGATGATCAAACTTAGGAAGCTTCAATCTTGCACTGATTCCTTGAATATACAACTCCCAAGATGAAGGAAGACCATTAAGAGAAAGCATGGTCAAGTCTTTTTCGTCAACCACATGACCAATTATAGAGAGATGATCTCTCAATTCTGAAATCCTCATGAAGGAAGTAATAACTATTTCTCCTTTCACCAACTTCACATGATGAAGTTGTTGCTTTAGTGCAAGTGCCCAGCTGGTGTTGTTGATTTCGTACATCTCCAAAGTTTTGAACGTATCTCTTGCTATCTTCAACTTGGAGACAATCAGAAAAATATGATCCTTTACGAAATCAACTAGCATCTTCTTCGCCTTGATGTCTTTGTTCCTCCACTAGACCTTCTCTTCCTCCTCCGCAAGCTCAAGAAATTTAGTCTCCACAAACTTAGCCAAATCATTCTCTTCCAAGGTGAGCATGATTTTGAACCTCCATGATGTGTAATTTGATGCTCCCTCGAGTCTATCCTCAATCTTAAGACCATTCACCATCTTGATGAAGAGATAGAGATAGACAAAAAATGAGAAGGAGAATAAAGAGTATCGTTGCAATACAAAATCTAATCATGATCTTATTCACACCTGCTCTGATACCATGTTAATTTTATGGTAAATGTAATGCACAAAAAATTAATTTCAAAATCAAACACAAAACACAACAAATACCCTAGGAAAACCCTCCTCTTGAGGGAGAAAAACCGAACAACAAATATATCTCTTATATATATAAGTAATGGAAACAAGTCTATTTACAATGAGGCCACACACAAGGAAAATATTCAGCACTAGAAATGGTTGTAGAACAAGTAATCTTCTCTTACTTGATCCTCAATTTGTACTTAGAAACTTCACAATTTGCACTTAGAATAATTCACACTTCTCTATTGAAGATTTCACACTTGAATGAGGAAGGAGATCAAACTTGCTTGATGCTTAAATGTGAGGAAATGACCTTCTATATATACATTGCAAGAGAGGTTGCACCTCTTCAATAAGTAGGTTGGCCATAAAAAGAAAAATATAATTCCAAATAATAACTAGGTTGGCCACCGAAGAAAACATAATTACAAATAATAAATATTGATTACAAGGAAGGTTGGCCATCTTTAAAGAGATTAAATGCTGCCATTTATGTCTTCATTTGATGCTGGAAGAATTGATCCTGAAGTTGCTAAACATAAAAAGATTCCACATATTTCACAAAGTCCTATGCATTTCATTAGAACATCTACATCATCATCAAATTTATCACATAAGATGGATGCTATGAATTGACTTACCTGTTTAAGAGGTACATTTTGAAAACCATCACTTTCAATGATCTTTCAAAACATTTGATATTAAAAGATCAAATTCAATATGATAACCACAACAATTTTTAAATACTTTATATGCCTTCACATAATGTGGCATTAAAATTTCAAATATTATTTTTTCAATATTCATATGCGGATTTGCATCACAAAACATCACATACATCTCATTTGGTATTATGTCTAACCAATGTTTTGTATGCAATTCATAACTTTTTAACCTAATCTTGTGTTTGAGAACATCTCTTTTATTTGATAAGGGATGATTATAATCATGCCCAAAAATTGAGATCAACTTCCTTACACCATCTTTAATCTTGTTAGAACAAGGATCCCTAAACATCATTTCCCAATTTACTTTTGCAGTACTATCATCCAAAACCTTTCTCCTTTTCACATATCCTGTTAGTGTCTTTCTACTTAAGCCAATTTCAGTTGAAAGTGAAGAGATTTAACCCACTTTATTGGAATTTGTATACTTGCAATAGATGTAAACATCAGTCTTCTTTAAATGTTCTTATCTGCTGATTGAGATTTATTTCAATGCAACTTGTTGATCATAAAAGCTTGTGCCTCTTCAAACAATCTTATCGTAAATTTAGTAAGTGGGGACTGAATTGTGCCTTACTGAATAACCTTCAGGATTGTTATAGAATCCAAGTCTTCTTTGTGTGTTGGGAAAAGGAGAAAGAGAAACGTAGAGAAAATAAAAGATGGCGATGCACCAAATATTTTGCAACATTTCAAAGTTTATCAACTCCTTACTTTTGATGAAATGGAAACAAAATGCCACAAAATATTCATTGTTGGAAAGAGAATGAACAACTAAGGCTAAAGAAAGAACAAAGTAGTCATTCAAATCTCCCTATGGGAAGCATCCTTTAAGGTCTGAAAAAAGTAAGAAACGCTAAAGTTAATAAGAATGTTTATACCTTTACAAAAACCTTTTGCTCTCACAACATAATATGAAATTTAGCATAATCTTCACAGAAAATGAAAGAGTTTAATGAAAATGATCCAATTTCCAAAAGATAGCATTAAACATAAAAGCTAATGGCATATAAAACTTATTATTGAGACTATCTCCATAGGAATTTGCATAGAGAAATCAACATAAATGATATAAAAAAGAAATTTGTGACAAAAGGCCATAAAATGTACAATCTCAAAGATTTCTCCTTAATAATATCTATTTTTGCAATAAATCAATTGAAAGCAAAGGCCGGATGCCAATCTGATTAATTGTCTTTAAAAGTTAAAGCATACCATAAAGTGTATATAATGCTATGTAAAAGTCTTATTTCTTAAACCAAACAAAAGTGATAGTGATCCTTTTTCCCACTTTGTAAAATCCCTTCTATAGCTAGAAAGAAAGAGCCACCACCACAACCAATAGAGCTGAACAACTATTAGGTGTCTACGCCTGATAGAACACAATCTGATCCAAGGCCTGATTAGATCACAATAATCTTTGCTAATAAAAATTGAGTTGCTTCCTTAATGGTTCTGAATATTATAGAAGTTCCATGAAGATATGCTATAAGAGGACGATCAAATCACCTTACAGCGTAGAAAAATATGATCCAGTTAGCTACAAGGAGTGATGACATTGTCCCATAAGACCAACCCTAAAGAAAAGAGCTTCACTGTGCCTTCCAAAAAACTCTTCTAAAAAGAGATGAATCCATGAGAGAAACAATCACGCTTAATGAAGTGGTTGACGTGGTACACTGGTAGGTGATCTCTGAATTTGTGAGAGCAGCTTGGGGAAAATCCTTGCTTGGCTACCACATGTCCTAGTTTGAGCCCTAAAGGAAAGTGATAAAAGAAAATCCATACAACCACCACATGGCGTATCACATGCATTTATGCGAGAGTAATCTTTAGATTTCAAGGCATGGTGCCATCAAAACATGGAAGAAGTAAGGGCTAAAAGAGAAGATTGGAAGGGCCGAAAACAAAAGTAACATATTGAAAGCAAAATTTTCTTTACAATTTTTGGTGACTCATAGGGGGCTTGCACTTGTGGAGGTATGAACCTAGATATAGAATAATCCTCAAATTTTGAGGAAAGTGGCATGCTAAGACTCTCAATATTCATCGAAAGGCAGAATAAGTGTGTGCAATGTCTCGTAGGCCTCATTTAGATCAAGAGCTTCCTTGAAAGATACTCCTTCCCATTTTGATGCAACACGCCTGATGTGGTACTAGAGGTAGGATAAATATAAGAGCTCCTTCTCATCTTTTGTGATCGAAGGAGATGAGCTCAAACCTTGAAGTGATGAGAAGTGCTCCTATTTGAGCCCAATGGCCCATATAATCTACTCTTCTGCATATACCTCTCCATCCTTTGAGAATAAGGAAGGTAACCCAATTTGGATTAGAGCTTGCAAGTCTCCCTTGATCTCTCTGACCTTTTCAGTCAATGTTGATTGGAAAGTCTTACTTTGATGAGTGACTTGATTATAGGTGATAAAATCATTTTCCTTTCTGGCTACTACCCTTCAGTTTAGAATTACATCTTTTAAAGCTCTCTCCATTTATTTTTACAACTTATCAATTAATCTCCTTGAATCCTTAGAATGAGAAATACTCATATGTAATATTTTCTCAACTGTTGGGCCTACCTTCACATTTAGTTCTTGTGCATTTGTTAGGAAATTCAAGATTGGCCTTAGGGTTGTCACTGCAACCATAATCCTTTCCCAATGGGAGGATAGCATCCCTTGGAGTATCAGGAGGATCTCAGACCCTCATTCTGCATCCAACTCTTGTTGGAATTGGGATTCATTAGCTTCCATGTTCTCCTCCAATTGATTCTTCTCCTGGAGATTGTTTGCAAGTTCATAGTGCAACTTCTCAATCTATTCATTGCGAGTCTATAAGCTAGACTCGATGCATTTCTTCTCCCATTTTTCTTTTTCTATTTCCAGTTGGGCCTTCTAAAGATTGTTAGCAACTTGAGATTGGGTGTTAGCCAATTATTCCTATATATCCACCTTTTTCCTATCCATCTCTTACAACTTCTTTTGTAACTCAACATATATACTATTTTGTTTGTCCGTTGTGTCCTCAAGCTCCTTTTTCCTCCATTGATAGTCCACAATTTTCTCATACTCGACCTAAATCTCGCATTTCAATCTTTGCACCTTGGCATAAAGCCAATCCTTTTCACTTTGAGCTTCTTCAAACAACTTAGTTGCTTTGCCTTGCTGACCTTGTGTCTTCTTTAGGTGGGCCTGTGATGTGAAAATATCAATATTGGTCGAATTACGCTTGATTCATGAAGAATCAAAACATAAATGAGCTAGTAATACTCAAATCTCAACAAGATCAATCAAATGAAATTGAAGCTAAACATTTTATCAAAACCTAACATACTAAATTATGAAAAATTTCAAAACATCTACTCTAATCCATTTGAAACTTATCTCATTGTGGAATTGGTGTCATATTGAACAATGACCCTTTCCCAACCCCATGATTAGTGAGCCTATTTCAGTTGATTCTATGGAAGAGAATCGATGAAACCATTGTGATTGATGTATGCAAACCTAGTTTATGCTAAAAATGAAAATGATGCAAGCTAAGCTACCATGATTTTATGTTATAAATACACTAATTATGCTATTGTTAAGCTAATTATAAGCTAAAGGATGAAAACCCTAATTTATAAACAAGCTAAGATGGATGCATGGAAGCCATTAATGGATGATCTAAGATATTATGCAATGAAAATGAACTAAAATAAGCTAAAAGTGAGTAAAAATGAGAGTATGGATGCAAGTGAATTCAAAAACATAAGTTTACAATTGAAAGATGGATCCATTTGTCTCCAAATAGTGATCTATTTATAGGAGAGAAAATGCAGAATGAATGGTTGAGATCAAAAAGCTTAATCAACGGTTCAAGATGAAAGGGATGAGAGGAAGGGATCATGGATTCTCATCAATGGATGATAATGCATGATGAAAGTTAATCAAGGGTTCACACTTTCCTCAAACAAACACACTTTTGACCTACTCACATAGGTCAAAGGTAACTTGCTAAAGAGGTTAAAGGTTAACTTGCATTTGAAGCTAAGTGAGTTGATTGGAGGAGAGAGAATATTCCTTAGAATATTTCTTTGGGTGAGGAAAAGGGTAATTTACAAATTAAAACAAAGTTTTAATTGTGCAAAAAGGAGGATAAGGAATATTCTATGGGAATATTCCCTTTGCTTAGAAGAAAATTAGTTTATTTGTTAACTAAACAAGGTTTAATTTATACAATTAGGGAATTAGAAGAATTAAGAAATATTTATTAAATTAGATGATTTAATAAATAGGGGAAGGGTGAAATGATATTTAATTAAATAAGATGACTTAGGAGATTAAACTAAATATTTTGATTAATTTAATTTAATTAGATGAAGTGTTAGTGTGAAAAGAGATGAATTAACCCAATTTAAATTAATTAGGTCAATAGATGAAAATGATGCAATTAATTAATTAGCTAGGATAATTGAATAAATTAAGTGAAAAGAGGATGAATTAAAGAGGAAATAATGTTAGTAAATTTGATTTAAATATATGACATCGATTAGGACATTTTTCAGTGTCTACATTTTCCCCCTCTTTGAAGCGAGGTACCTGCTATTTTGGTTCAAAGAATAACAATTTTTAGATAAAAAAATGCTTCCCAAATCAAAAATTAATTTTTAATTTTTAATTTTTAGATGCCCCAATGGAAGGATAAAGTTGACTCCTCACCCCTTTGAGAAATCAGGTGAAAATTTCAAATTTTGGGTTGATTTCTTGATAAAGGTTCAAAAGCTTCCCCAAGGGTTTAGAAAGGTTCTAGGATGCAAGAATAATGCCAAAAATGCAAAAAATGATGCAAAATTAGGTCCATATTGGCAAAATTGGTGAAAATGATAATAAGCCCCATTATTAAGGTTAAATTACGGAAAAAATCCCTAATTTTATAGCTTAAATAGGCCAAGAGGGGTCATTTTCAATTCATTTGTGCATTCATACTTAAGGAATTCTTGTGATTTGAGTTCTGACCCTTTGACGAAATGGTGTGCCAAGAGCTTCCTAGACACATCTTTGATTGAGTTCAAGAGTTCTAGTAGCTTCTAGGCACATGCCACTAGTATGTGATTCAAAACCTAATTTGAAATTTGAAATTTTGATTCATTTATTAGGTGTTAGAATTTAGATTCTAGCGACGTCACTATATAGCAATGCCCAAACTTAAATCAAAAATGCCCAAATCATTTTTAGCGATGCATATGTATATGGCGATGCTTTTCTTGATTTAAAATTAGGGCTTCTAATTTTAAATGGTGATGTGGGCTTATTTGGCAATGCACTAGCCGATTTAGAAATTAGGGTTAGGTCAATCCATTAGCTAAATTAGGATCCCATCTTATCGGGCGAGACTTTTTTGACTTGAAATTTTAAATGCATCAGGCATTGCTATTTGAATTTTGAATGTAGCAATGCTATTGTAGATAACAACACTTTTATGACTTCTGGGTTGAAAATTTCAAATAGCTTCAAATTTTGATGATTCCCTAATTCCATGTGCTTCATGGGTGTAGGAGGTATTCCCACCATTGATGTCAAGGGAGCACAAAACAATAGTTTTGGATAGATTAGGTGATCTTTTAGAGTTGTGCTAGGAGCACTTGGGAGAGATTGGATTGTGGTACATTGCATACACACTTGTTATTAGGACTCATTTGGTGATGATGACAACTCTATACGAGAGATGGAACAATGAGACCTCGTACTTCCACCTTTCAATGGGGGAGGCGATAGTTACTTTGGAGGATGTGTGGTGGATATTGTGTTTTCCTATCCATGACAATCACATGATTTATGAAACTGATGCCGAGTTTGATGCACGCCTCGAGGTGAAGGAGATGGACCAGATTACATTGGTCACATCTTAGATTGATTTATAGACATATAGAGGTCATGTGTCGACCTTTAGATTGATCATTGCATCCATCATTTCATGTTTGGTTGCTCTAGATAGATGTGGAAAATTCTTCAACCTAGGATGGGGCTTGGTGTGGCACCAGATGCTACGTAAGATGACTCTTTTTGCATGGGGGCCCATAATGCTAGCCTCCTTATACCATGATTTACATGATTTTTTTTATTGTGATGGGAGAGCCCTCAGTGTAGGGGTTACTCTACTTCATATTTAGGCATGGGAGCACATTTCCATGCTTTAATTGATAGCATATCTGGTAGATGTGGAGCCAAATGATCCCTTTGTTTGGAGATATCGAGGTGCCATCACACTTAGGAACATTGGAAAGATTGGGCTCCCATATTGGAGATAGGTTATTGATGATATGAAATTTTTTTGCTAGCGCCCATGGCTTTATATGATGCCATGGTTTGATGATATTCAACAATTATACTTTTCTAGATAGACCCATTACATGTAGGATCAAGAGCATATTATGATCGAGAGATATCTCCCTAATAGGGTAGTCACATAGTTTGGAGATGTACAAGATAGGCCCAATGATGCATAAATGGCTATTTTTGCATGATTGGCCAGAGAGGTTCCCACATGGGGAATGACTATTTTAGCTATAGAGGCTATTGATAGCTTCCAATAGTTGGTTACCCAACCTTAGGCATATGATTAGGGCCAACTTATAGTGCAAACCACTCCAACGTATGATGTATGGTTCATCTCACCAAGGCAACTTACAGATCTGACAGGTGCTCCTCCCAGAGGGAGACTGGGAGGTAGAGGTGCCAAGGGTAGGGGATAGGGAGGCTAGGATGGCTAGGATGGTCAGGTTTTGAGGGCTCCTCTGATTGTCCAATCATAGGTTCAGCCATAGGTTCAACCATAGATGCAACCACAAGTACAATCATAGCTAAGACCACCACCACCACCAGATGCATGAGACACATAAATTCATTAGCTGCAACAATAGGTGCAAGCATTGATTGGTGAGCAGGACTAGGTTTGCCAACAGGTTTTGACTCTTACTATTGAGCGAGACTAAGCTCAACAACAAGTGATTGTGGTGACAATAGAGAGAGATGCAACATTGTAGAGGGTATAGGTTGTCATAGGAGAGAGGGATCAGGAGGTGGTGAGGCAGCAATAGATTGAGGTGATGGTGGCAATGACCCATGGTTGGACCATGTCAATGTGGTTATAGAGGCTGTCATAGAGGCTGCATACTACAAACAACATTATCACTAAGATGTTCTAGTGGCTCTTTGTCATCCATATTTTTCATAGCATAGTGATGCACATCCCTAAGCAGAGGATCAACTTGAGAGGGTAGTAGCCATCATGGCTAGCTTTTTGATTTATAGACACTTTTTTATTTTTCCCTATTCTTTACCACTAATATACATTCATGGGCTCCTTTTTGATAGCCTCATGTATATTGTACTTATCATTGATGTGCATACACTGAACCGGATTTTGTACCATGACACATTTTTTGATATATATATAATACAAATACAAATGATTCATGTTATGTTGTGTTCTCTTTATTTCTTTAATGGATCATATGAAATAGATGTATTTACTTTTTTTTGTATATTTTCTATGCATGTTTTATGATGATGTTGTATGCGTATGGATGTAAATTCTTATGATATGTAATGATTTAAGATGATTAGAATAAAAAATCTATATTATTCATCACAACTCAAATAATAATTCAAAATGTATGATGTGTTATGATAAGGAGATGTGTGATTATGCTGATGGATTCCTATGATTATGATATGACTATGAGATGCATGTATGCTTATGGTTTGTGCATGTAGGGTGGATGCATTGATAACATTTTTGTTGAGTGTCATGATACCAAGTTAGCACAGGGAGGAGATAGAAGAATAAAGAATGAATGCCCACTACTGATGATTACTTCAAAAGATCCAATAAGTCCTTGATCCATTGAGATTTTATTAGAGATGGTGAGGAGACAATGTAAAATGCAGGATGGGTGTTGACACTTTTGGATTGGGATTTTTTTGTCATTCCTTATTGTTTGATATAACACATAGATACAATGCATCAAGGTATTGATAACTAGGATGATGTTGTATCTAGTGTAATGGACTTTGAATCAACAAACAAATAGGATAGTTCTTGTTCACAACTTGACATATGGAAACATTGTTGGAATTCAAGTTAGAAGCTTATAACATATTGGACTAAAGCATATGCAATAGTCAACAACATACTCCAAATGACCTTCCTACACACAACTAAGCAAGTATGTGCCAGGATTATTTTACAAGAGTATCCACAAGCACAAAAAATGAAAGATAATGATCAATTCCCCATTCCTTTCTCTATAATTTTTTTTCTTAGAAATCATTGAGATTTCCTCAGAATGGGTCATTAAGATAAATCATAAGAAAATATCAAAGACAAACAGTTAGTGTTATCTATAGCTCCTGCCTAGTTTAAGTTTAGCTAAAGTGATATATGATATTGATGTCCCTCATAGGAAGGATACATCCTAGGACATGTTGATTAGAGGGTTGGTTGATGTTGGGATGATGATGGTAAGATGAGCCATTGCTATAAAATTCACTGACTCACTTAATGACTTGCTATGTTTTCTTTCTACTTGTTTTTCCAAAGGTTGAATGTGATGATCATTTTATTATGAGTGAAAATTTATTACATGTGAAAGTGAGATGGGATGGATGGGTTTTGGATTTTCTTGGAATATTTCAATGTTTTTGGTATTTTTGAAATGTTTTGAGGCCATTTTTGGTCTTTTAAAAAGTTTATGTGGTGTTTAGGATTCTTTTTTAATTTTCTGAGGTTGTTTAGGGTTTTCTAAATGTTTTGAGGCTTTTTAGGTCTTTTAAAACATTTCTATTATTTTTTGTGTTTTCCATTTTCTAATGTTTTTGTGTTTTATGAGATATTTGGATGTTTTGGCATTTTTTGAATATTTGGATGTTTTTGGATTTTCTAACTTTTGACCAAGAACCTAACCTAAAAAACCTATCCTAGGGGTCTCGAGGGCTGATCAAAGATTACCCTTTCCTACATTATACACATAGAGATCACGTAGTTTGACTGAATTGACCCATTTACAAGATAAAGATATGAATAGATGAGAGACAATAGTTTATTATGATAGAATGCTAAAGGACTAACCTAAGGTGTCTCAGGGGCACATAAATGATGGCCTTGCATACGTTAAAGCTCAGAGACGATGTAGTTTGACAAAGAGACTCTATTTTTTGGAGTTTTTGATGTTTGACCTTTTTAGGGATTTTGATGTTTTTTGGATGTTTTGGATTTTTCCTTTACAATTTTCTAAATGTTTTTGGATTTTCGCTGTATAGGATTTTTGCAAATATTTTTGGATTTTTTGGGTAAGATTTTATGAATATTTTTGGTGTTTTTTGATAATATTTTGAGGAAAGTGATACCTAGATCATGATGTTGATGCTATTCTGTGAGATAAAAGACATGGATCAAGAGTTATTTGAAAAAAAGAGTGCAATAACCTTCCCCCAATGTTTAGAAATTCTTCAAAATGCAATGGATAACCAAGATAGGTAATGTGTATGTGAATAATTTGGCAGAGTTTTAGCATGCTAGATATCGGTTATGGGACTTCATGAGATAAAAAGCTAAAGATCTTGTCAATTTTTCCATGAGTAGAGTTGAAGTATACGTTGAATCTTTGTCAAGATCAAGATAAAATGGAATATTTGGATAAATTTGGATTGGATGTATGGAGGGAACATTGGTTTTATCATGAAAAGGATGAGATGCTTATTCCTGACAAGGATCATATAAACACTCAATTCTGCTCATGATTCTTGTTTGCTAGGTTTTCATCATATTACTTGCCCAAAGTGCCACCATAATGGTTTTCACTTGAGGATGATTTTTATGTTTACTGTTTTCAATCCCTTTTCTAATTTTTTTTATTTTTTTATTTTTTGATATTTTCTAGAAATGTTAGCCTCATGTTGAACCACCTGGTGGTACTGATGTGAAGGCCATTGTCATAACATGACAATGATATCCCGCTTGAAGAAGTTTTTTTGCTAAGATATGACCACTTGAATGCAACCTTGAAGAACTCTGATCTACCTTGTGGATACCAAAATTAACCTTGTCTATGTATGCACATTGTGATAAAGTGCCTTTAGAATCCTTATGATGAAGGGTAGCTTCCAACACACAGTCAATGTGAGAATTGGATATTGTGAATGGAATTTATGGTGTCATGCATGAAGGAATATGAGATGGATTGGTTGATATTTTGGAACCTTTGACTCTCCAAACTTGGGAAGGTGGGTGATGATGGGTGGGGATAGAGGTTTTTATGGAATTAGGAATAACCACTATCCATATACTTTGTTCCTTTCTTGAGAAGCTTGATTTTGTATTTGAGGACTCTTTTGATGGATACATTTCTCCTTTTGAATTTTCCCCATAGTTTCTTTGACTAATGGAATTTTGGAGGGATGATTTTCTTTATTTTTCTTTGGTATCCATTTGTATTTTCTTTGTCCTTTTTGCTTGATGAATTCATTTTTTTTTATGATATTCACCTTGCTTTGATAGGAATTCTTCTTTTTATGTTGGTCCAAATTTGTGTATGAGATGATGGGTGAATTCCAACTCATGATACAATGAGTTGTAGCATTGACAAAATTTTCATCATAAGGATTCTTCATTCCCATATGTTGATATTTGTTGTAGAAAAGATTTCCCTTGATGTTGTGAAGGTATTATCAATACCTAATCATGTTCCCTGATAGTATATCCTCTAATCCATATCCACTGAATATGAACTTGTGCCATAGAAAAAGGACCTATCACTTGACATGGGAATAATTCATGATGAATTGGACTTAATGAGGCATTGATTTAGGTGTTGTGAGGATTTTTTTGCATCCACACGAGGTCTTGGACCCTTACAAATTAAATAACATGCTTTTAACGGTGTCTTGTAAAGGTGTTGTAAAGTGTTGTAACATAATTTCACACTTTTCTAGACTTAATAAAATCATTTTCCCCTAATTAAAAATTATAAAATGTGTTTAATAACATTATCACATTAATTTAGAAGGCTTGTAACTTAAGCTTAATGATAAACTAGTGTTGTAATGTGTCCCACACATTCACATTAGTTCTTGTTCCTTCCTAGGCTATGTGGACCTCATTTTAGTGTTGAAAGGTGTATTTAATCACATTTTCACATTGAATTATGTGTCCCAATCCCTAATTTACCTTTACATTATCACTAATATGCCCCTATTAACTCATATTGTGCATCCCAAGGCTTAAATTGATCAAATAACAGACAAAGTTACAATTTAAACCTTATTTCCTTATCTCTTGGCATCTTAGTTGGAAAAAAGGCTCCTATGGGACCCATTCAACATCCATAGCAAATAAATTCCATCCAGCTAGGAACCATTCACCATGGGTGGAAAATGAGTCCCATTTGGCTTATTTTTGACATTTGAGCGAGAAAAAAGTGAAATTTAAGTTTATTATTTCTTCATGTTAGCCTGTGATGAGGTATTAAAGGGTGAAATAGGTGAAATTCCTATAAATAAAATTATTTTAAGCCTAATTCACATCTCTTATCATTCATTCATCCACCAATCTTCCATCTCAAGTCAAGCAACTTAGGGTTTTACTATTTCAAGTCACCAAGATATCAATTTTCAAACCTTAAAGAGTAGATTCTTCATGTTTTGTTGCATATTTTCAAGATAAAACATCATGGAAATATAATAAACTCCATTATTGCATGTTTCATTCCATTCTTTCATCATTTTTGTTTAATTACCTAAAAGGGTTTGACCAAGGCAAACCCCCATGCCCTAACCTTCAACATTTCTTCTTCTCTTCTTGTGCATTTGTAGATTTAGGTCCCTTGGAGGCTTGGAAATCATTAAGAATCAAGTTTCAAGGTTGCTCAAGTATTATCTTCATTCAACAAGTCAAAATATCATCAAAAACTCATTTTCAGGTTAAAAAATTAGAGTTTCAAAAGCAGACACCTGTAGAGAATCAAAGTGCAGATCAGAAGCTCCATATTCCACTTTTGAATATTCAAAAATTCAAAAGTGGACTCATTATCCATGAGTGGAAAATGAGTCTCACTTCCAGGTCAATTTTGAGTCTTCTGCATTTTTAGATACCCTTTTGTTTGAAATGGGTTTCAGAACAGTTTTATAGAACTGGGACTAATTCGCCCAAAATGGTGAATGAGTCCCACCAGGCCTGAAAATCAAAATAAATAGAATTTAAAGTGTCATTTCCATCCTCCTTCCAGATCCTAGGTTCACACTTCCAATTTGGTTCATTTTTGTTCAGTTTACATTCATTTCTAGGTGTTTTCTGCATATCATAATGTGTTTTCAAACATCACTTGTTTCTTAGGTTTTGCATTCATAACCAATCAAATAGTTCATTTAATTTCACTTAGATCATTCCATTTATTCTAAATAACATCATACATTTTATAATTTGAGTGAACCACCTAGACTTTTGAGTGGGGTTTATCTCTCCTTTTAGGTGAAACATTCCTAAGAGTGCAAGAGTAGCCTATAAGCCCTACCCAAAAATATACAGTTCATTTTGGTGAACCTAATTTTTAGAACACTTTCTTGTATGATTTTGGAATCCTTCATCATATATCTAGCCTTGCATTAATCTTTCATTATATTTTGTATGATTTCCTTTCCATGCTAGGTTTCAAATTTTGCATTCATAAAAAGTGCATTTAGGTTGCATTTTTGGCATCTAAATTCATGTAAATTTTCTGATATTCTACATTTTTAACTTAGGTCTGCATCATAGCACTCATAAAGCTTAACAATCACTCAACATTTTTTGAAAATTCTAAAAAAAATCCATATTGGAACTCATTCACCACCCTGGGCGAATCAGTCCCTTTTGACCCTTGAAACTACCTTTTATAGAGCTAAAAACCCTATTTTTATGCTTATGTTTGCTTCCATTAGTTATCTATATTAGTTGGCCGAGTTTCTATATCATGCATTTCATTATATTTAGATTACATTAGCTCATTTCATGCATGGTTAAAATTCACATTTGCATTTCCAATCCTTCATCTTTCAGATTATTGCATAGTGTCATCAGTAAATTACTTTATTTGCAATATGAAAAGTTGCATTTCATTCTATTTCTTTACATTGCATAATTTTACATTTACATAACTTCTCATACATTTAAATCATTAGTAATAAGAATTTTTTACATTCATGGCAGTTAGACTTTTGCAATTTTCATTTTTAGCCTTAGTTCCTAGTTCATTTAGTTCATATTCATTAGCAAATGAAAAAAAAAAACAAAAAACATCAAATGATGCAATTAAAAAAATGATTCAATTTCAAATAACCCTCTCATTTAAGCCTCCTAGTAGTGGTGATGTAGACAAGTTAGATGAAGTTCTTTAGGACTTTATCTTGCTCACTTCATCCTCTAATGCTTTTCATGAGAAGCCTAAACAAATTGATGATAACTTATCCCCCAAACCTTTTTGTAGTGATGACTTAGACATGCTAGACAAAGATCTTAAAGACTTCATCTCTCCTAGTTCATCCAATAAAGTTTTGACACAAAAGGATGCATGCATCGATAGTCATGATCATCCTAGTTCATCCATTAAAGGTTTGACACAAAAGGATGCATGCATAGATAGTCATGATCATCATAATTGTTCTTCTCCTGATATATCTCCCATTGTGATGAAGGTATCTTGATGAAAGAAGACACAATCATTGAAGATCATGAAAGTATTTCTTGTCTTCCTTCTCCTCCCCCTTGTAAAGACATTGCGACACAAAAAGTTGAAATCATTTCCCTACCTTATTGAGTCCTCATTCATCTCCCAACACCCCCCCCTAATTGTGAAAATAATACAATCACGAATGATCATGAAAAACACATTTTTTTGGAGCATATGATTGAGAGCTACGACAATCCTACCTCTCCTACTCAAGATGACATTCTAGGACATGAGGATGTAAGTATAGATAATCATGAAAATCAACCCTTTTCTTCTCCTAATATCTTCTCTACACATGAAGAAGATAGATTAGTGTTAGAAGACATTGTGATGGTAGATTTATTTGAACAAAAAATTTCATTTATTAGTAATGATGAAACTCCTAGTTATCCTTCTCTTGATGCCTCTCTTATGAGCGATGAAGTTATCTTTCCAAATTCAATTATGTCATGTGATGAACATATTAGCTTTCCTCCTAGGGTTGATATTATGGCACATAAGAATGATACCTTAGATAAAGAAAACAACCAAATAAAGCATTTTACCACTATTGATACTAAAAAAAAATCCAACCATTCATCATCCCCCTATGTGTGCTGAAGTTATTTTGGTCACACCTAAGAATCCTATCATTCTTTACCCACCATTACACAAGAAACAAGCTCACAATACACCCAACCTCATTCTTCCAAATCATGGTCTTAATGATTGTCCTTTCATAGAAATCAACCCATCCACCAAAACTTCACTCAACGTCC
The DNA here is from genome assembly GCA_007258455.2 of Sequoia sempervirens. Taxonomy (NCBI): domain Eukaryota; kingdom Viridiplantae; phylum Streptophyta; class Pinopsida; order Cupressales; family Cupressaceae; genus Sequoia; species Sequoia sempervirens. The sequence goes on from VDFB02105785.1 coordinate 580,751,116, forward strand.
ATATTATCACTCAAGATTCTTCCAAGAAAACTCTAACCTTGGTACATCCTAAATTGATAGATATCTCATTAAACATGTATCAAGCAGAAACTTTGTTTCCTTATCCACATAAATAACATTAGTTGCTGCTCCTTTCCATGCAATAGTTGTAGGATCATAGAATACTCACTATTGCATGTTCTGCATCCATTCCAGGATCACCCTTGTTCTACACTAAGTGGGGGCAAAGGGTTAGAAAGCCTTATCCCCGTATGTCACTTGTCATTGTCTCTTTCAGCTAATTGTTAACCTTTCATGAACATATATGATCAAGCTTGAGATGTGGATGACATGTATTAAGATTGAATTGCATATGACATACTCCCTTTCTTCATGAAACAACTTATTGAAAACATATGACTTGGCATAGGACCTTTTGAATAAGCTCTCATACCCTCTTCTAGTTTAAAGCAATTGCTCACAATAATGGTGTAGCAACCGCTTTAAAGTGGGGGCATACATAGAAAACATCTTTTTGAAAATTTCATGGCATGATTTACTTTTTCTTTTGACATGTCCTCTTCTTGGTGGTGTCATTGGGTTTGATTCCTTCCAAGAGTGTACGATAAACTGAAGTGGCCTGATGCAAAGAAAGCATCCCATGGATAATGATCTAAAACCTTGACTTGTCCTATCTTGGAGACATTAGGCACAGTGCTCACTAAGAAGAAGACCTTACATGAACAAAGAAAAATCCCCTTTAACAAAATTCTTTACATAATTTATTCAATTTTTTTTTGCAAAAAGCATTACATTGTGGTGCCTTATCAAAGTTATTAAGAGAATAACTTTGGTATGGTTTGTATAATGTGAAGCCAACACACTGGCATGACTTTCTCATTATATGGTGGGAAGCCGACACACTGGCATCAATTTCTCACTAAACCACTTCTTTGGGACATCTCACCCCGCGAACGACTAGAAGCTTTATGGCCCCAGAGTGAGTGCATCTTTTTCAACTTGTTCTTCTTTCCTTTAGTTCTTGACATTGCATGATTATGTATCTTGTCAGTTTGACTTACGATCCTAGATCCTTGGGGCTTGATTTCCTTCTTGATCTTTTTCATTCTTTGTCATCTACATTTGTACACTCGGATCTCTCTTGAATGTCTACTTTAGTGTGAGTTTGAAGCAAGTTCATCCTCTCACTAAAGTGGGGGCTAAATGTGCCATAGAAAAAAGGACCTATTGCTTGACATGGGAATAATTCATGATAAATTGGACTTAATGAGGCATTGACTTAGGTGTTTTGAGGAATTTTATGCATCCACACTAGGTCTTGGACCCTTACAAATTAAATAACATGCTTTTAACAGTGTCTTGTAAAGGTGTTGTAAAGTCTTGTAAGATATTTTCACACTTTTTTAAACTTAATAAACTCATTTTACCCTAATTCAACATTATAAAATGTGTTTAATAACATTATCACATCAATTTAGAAGGCTTGCAGCTTAAACTTAATGATAAACTAGTGTTGTAATGTGTCCCACACATTCACATTGGTTCTTGTGCCTTCCTAGGCTATGTGGATCTCATTTTAGTGATGAAAAGTGTATTTAATCACACTTACACATTGGATTCTATGTCCCAAGCCCTAATTGACCTTTACATTATCACTAATAGGCCTATGTTAACCCATATTGTGCATCCTGACGCTTAAATTGATTAAATAATCGACAAAGTTACAATTTAAACCTTATTTCCTTATCTCTTGGCATCTTAGCTAGAAAATGGCCCCTATGGGACCCATTCACCATCCATGGTGAATCAGTCCCATACAGGTGGGACCCATTCACCATGGGTGGTGAATGAGTCTCATTTGGCTCATTTTTTACCTTTGAGTGGGAAAAAAGTAAAATTTAAGTTTATTATTTCTTCATGTCGACCTGTGATGGGGTGTTAATGGGTGAAATAGGTGAAATTCCTATAAATATAAGTCTTTGAACCCTAATTCACATCTCTTATCATTCATTCATCCACCAATCTTCCATCTCAAGTCAAGCAACTTAGGGTTTTATCATTTCAAGTCACCAAGATATCAATTTTCAAACCTTCAAGAGAAAATTATTCATGTTTTACTACAAAATTTCAAGATAAAATATCATGGCAAGGTAATCAACTCCATTATTGCATGTTTCATTCCATTCTTTCATCATTTTTGTTTAATTACTTAAAAGGGTTTTGACTAAGGCAAACCCCCATGCCCTAAACTTCAACATTTCTTCTTCTCTTCTTGTGTGTTTGTAGATTTATGTCTCTTGGAAGCTTGGAAATAATTAAGAATCAAGTTACAAGGTTGCTCAAGTCTTCTCTTCATTCAACAAGTCAAAATATCAACAAAAAATCATTTCAGGTATAGAAATTAGAGTTTCAGAAGTGGACACATGTAGAGAATCAAAGTGCAAATTAGAAGCTCTAGATTCCACTTTCAAATAGTCAGAAATTCGAAAGTGGACTCATTCACCATGAGTGGTGAATGAGTCCCACTTTCAAGTCAATTTTGAGTTTTTTGCATTTTTAGATACCCTTTTTTTCGAAATGGGTTCCATAATAGTTTTGCAGAATTGGGACTAATTCGCCCAGAATGGTGAATGAGTCCCACTAGGCCTAAAAATCAACATCAAAAAAATTTTAAGTGTCATTTCTAGGCTCCTTCTAGATCCTAGGTGCACACTTCCATGTTGGTTCATTTCTTTTCAGTTTTACATTCATTTCTAGGTGTTTTCTACATATCACAATGTGTTTTCAAACATCACTTGTTTCTTAGGTTCTGCATTCATAATTAGTCAAATATTTCATTTAATTGCACTTAAATCATTCCATTTAGTTTAAATAACATCATACATTTCATAATTTGAGTGAACCTAGCGTAGATCCTTTGAGTGGGGTTTATCTCTCTCCTTTTAGGTGAAACATTCCTAAGAGTGCAAGAGTAGCCTATAAGCCCTACCCAAAAATCTATGGTTTAGAACTATTTTCTCTGATTCTATGAAATCATTCTCTATTGATACTAATTCAAAATATGTTGATGTTGACTCAAAAGATGTTGATGATGCATAATCACAATAAGAATCAAGAATCTTGATTGTTGCTTGCTCATGAACTATTTTCTTTGATTCTAGGACATCATTATCTATTGATACAGTTTCAAAAGATGTCGGTACTAATCCAAAATATGTCGATGATGCACAATCACTATAAGAATAAATAATCTCGACTACTACTTGCTCTTGCACATGTAGGAATATCAAGAGTGGGAGACTCATTGTTTTGATGAATATCATCTATATGTCCATCTGAAAGAAACATCCAAGAGTGATATTGGGGACATATCTATAGTTTAAAATGGTTTGGAAGATGTCCCTTAGTTCTTTGTGAAACTATGGGGATAGGGGTTCTTGATGTTGACTTCATTTAGAATAACTTTCGTTATCTTCAAGAGCCTCCTCTTGACATGATCCTTTGGTGGATGATATATCATCGGTTAAACAATCTTTGCAACATTTTGTGGGTATGGGTGCAATAAGGGATATTTCTAGCTTTTTCAAAAATTCCTCAACATGCCCAATCATTGAGTCATATGTGGGAGAGATATCACAATCGAATATCCACTTGATGTCATCATGGTATAAAATAGTGCCAAACACTGTTGATGGGTTTGGAATTTATTTTAAAATAGTATATTGATGCATATCCGATTCCTCATAAACAATGTAAACATGTCACAACGTGGTATCCTAGGTATTTTTTGAAGTTGATGCATTTTTTGAATCTTTTTATTTTCCGTGATCAGGCATAGGGTTCGTGTAAATTTTTAGATTTTCATTCCCATATTTTTGATCAACCTCAATGTCTCTTTGTTCAATAAGATCCTCTATTAGATGTTTGAGCCTATTTTTTTTGTGTGTGCTATGACCTTTGTATTGGTGAAATTCACAAAATTGATCTTCTCTATAGCTACAAGGTTTGATTTGTGGCTCTTGATAGTTTGAGAAATGTGGGAGTATGATAAGATTAGACTATATCAACCTCTTTAACACATCTTCCATAGGTTCCCCCAAGGGAGTGAATTTTTGTTTAGGAGCATGTTGAGTGTTTGTAGCATTGATCATTTGATTGTTTGACAGTGACATGTATGGTTGTTGTGTATTCATGGTTTGGGTGTTTTCTTATCTAGGAGCAGTTAAGACCACCTTTGTATCAACAACACCATCACTAGTAACAATTTTTTTCTTGGTGCAATAGCGGGGCTTTTCATTAAAACTAGTGGATGGGTGGTTGTCTTTATACACTTGTGTGTTTCCCTGTGATATTAGGGCTCTCTCGATGTTAAGGGCTCTAGGGACAAGCTCATCATAAGATTTGATGTATGGCTGGGCGTGTCAAACTTCATGGGAAAAGGCGCATCAAATAGGACTCATTATAGGTGACCTCCATACACATGACATTAAACTCTTTGATGTGGTCTACAAAATTTTTCCTCCCTTTGTATTTATCAAATTTTGGGATTTCAAAGTTAGGAGGGAATGGTACCATTGCAATGTTTTGATCAAATGGATATGGACATAGATTCCATGTATGAGGCTTCTTTGTCTTTTCCATCTAAAAGTCATGCATTTCTTGTGAGAGTGCTCTAAATTGCGATGCTAGATCATCTTCAGGATTGGCCGAAGGAACATATTGTGGGATGATAGATGAGTTCTATGGGGTGTATGGTGGTGTGAGATTTTGTGAAGGTGATTGGGGTATTGATGTATAAGGTCCCAATGTGTTTGGTTTGATGATGTTCAAGTGAGGATAATACGAACCTCGTTGCTATTGTTGGGCATACTATTGAGCTAGTAAGGCTTGTTGTTGAGATTGTTGTTGTTGTGCTACTAAGGTGGCTTATTGAGCTTGTTGTTGCTGTTGCATTACTAAGGTGGCTTGTTGAGCTTGTTGTTGTTGCACTACTAAGACGACTTGTTGGACTTGTTATTGTTTTGCGCTACTAAGTTGGCTTCTTGGACTTGCTATTGTCGCGATACTAAGGTGACTTGTTGGACTTGTTGTTGTTGCACTAATAAGGTGGCTTGTTGAGCTTGTTGTTGTCATGCTACTAAGACAACTTGTTGAGCTTGTTGTTGTTGTGCTACTAAGGCTGCTTGATGTTGAGCTTATTGTTGTTGCACTACTAAGGATGCTTGATGTTTTTTCTATGCTACTAGGGCTACTTGATATTTTTGTGGTTAGATGACTTGTTGATAAACTTTTTGTGCTTGTTTTAAGGCCGAGGCATGTGCTTTCAATGTAGGATCAATCAGTGGTTGGGATATTTGTGATAGGTTTTGGGTGTTGATTTTTTGATTGGGTAGTGGATTGCTAATGAGATGTGGAGGGTTCCCTTGATTTAATATCCCTTGTAAGATGGTAGATGGAGGTGGAGGAATGTAAGTTTGAGGTCCCAATTGATTTTTCATGGTAAAGGGGACCATGGGAAATGATGAGGATGATGCCATTAGATTTTGTGATGGTAATGACATACTAGGAACTTGAGTCCATTGATCTAAAAGTTTCCCTTGTTGTATTTGAGGTGTGACCAAGGTATTACCTTGGTTGATAGGATTCGTAACCAAGGTGTTTTGATTTGGATTGATAATAGATGGGTTTGATGTGGATGGTGGATTGACTTGAGTAGCTTGGGTAACCACTTGTTTTGATGTGTCAATGGGGTTGTTGGAACCACTTGTCAAGGGTTGACTTTGCATGAGAGTGTTAAATTTCCCTTTTTTCCCACTTGAGGTACTTGATTCACATTACCTTGTGTAACATTAGGCATACTTGGGGTATTTGTGGTGATGGATGGTTGTGATTGATATGTCAAGATTGTTGTGCCATCATGGAATGTAAGTGGTTTTCCAAAGGTTGGTATCCAACTTGTATCTTAGGGAAGGTTGGTGGTTAATGGAATGGTTGTTTTGTGAATACCTAAAGTTGTGTTTGTTCCTAGACATGAAGTGAGACCAAGGTTGGTTCCTAGCCTAGTTGCAAGAATATATGTTAAGGGTAGATTTGGTACAAGGGATGGAGTTGGTTGGATCATAGATGAGGTCAAGCCTTGTTTCAATGATTGTGCAACAAAAGATGGGGAAATTGGAGTCACATTTTCTAAGGCTTGATGTTCCATGATTTCTTCTCTACTAAGTCCAAATGGGTTGTTCATGATGTCTTCTATCTAATATGGTCTTGATGGAGATGAGGGTTGTTGCAATGGGGTAACATGACTTCTCAGATCAAATTCTTGAGGATTTGGATTACTTTAATGGTATATGAGAATTTGGTTTCCTTCATGATTCTCTTGTGTTTTGATCTTGTTTTAGCCATGGATTCTAGGTCAACAATGGGAGAGGTATGTTGATATTTGCAATGTTTGAACTCTCTAGTTGACTCAAATCTAGGTAAAAGGGACACTCTAAGTCATTTTGGAGCAATGATGATAATTGGGGATGAAAAGGTGGATGATATTGGAAGTGATCTTTGTAATTTTTTTGGGACAACACTTTTGACTTAAGTTGGATGTTTTGATGTTGGGATAAAGGATGTATATGAACTTGGAAATCTTTAGGGTAGACTCATGACATTCAAGATAAACTAGTTCAAAAGTGATAACTAACTTAACCAAATGCATGGAAAAGGATTCATTTCACATACAAAGTACCTAAGTTAGGGGTTGGTTTGATAAATGTCTAAGTCCAAAGTGTTGGTGTACTTGAAATTTTTGCAAATTTTGGTGAAGTGAAGGATGAAATTTGATGGAGGGGTGGATGAAGTGTTTGACCCAATGTTGACCTAGAGTGAACCTTTATTTTGCAAGACCAAGGTAGTGAGAAAAATTCTATACCTCTAAAGTGATAATGACTCCAAGAGCTCAATGATTTTGGTAAAATAAGACTCAAATGATTTTGAAAAAGTGAGACTCAATTATTTTGGATAATGGAACTCAATTATTTTGGACTCAATGTTTACAATGTTTTTCTATCTCAATTTTCTTGGGTTCAGGGAATCAACGATTTGAATTCATACATCAATGTGGGGTGTTCATTTGATTTAATCTTGGATTAATGAGGTTATTTTTACCACAAACACTTTTCTTGGTTATGTTTTCAAACTAAATGTTTACGTCAAAAAAACCATAACTTTCACAATGTCCATTTCATAAAATCATGAGGTTGAAGCCATAATTGCCCATGTTATCTTTGGAAAATATGGATTTTGATATAAGCCAAGATATTTAGAAATCTCTAAGGATAAATCCTTAGGACAAGTAGTAATATCAAGGCTAACTCAAGAAATCCATATTTAAGACAAAGTGTTTGAAATTTTGAGGATGATAGTGAATGTTTGTTTTTGTATCATTTTTAAATAAATCAAAGTGTTAAACTGACTCACAATCATTT